>JAIPRL010001360.1:0-56569 GCA_025469235.1 Pemphigus obesinymphae | reverse complement strand
TTAAAATAACAGCTTCGATCGATCCCTAGAAAAAAAAATGATATGAGTTATGTATACTACACCGAAGCTACGCTCAAAATCGTTTTATTGAATGCAATGATTTATCATTGTTTTCAAAATCAATACATCCACCAAAAGTACCCTGCCCAGTAGCGAAGTGCATCCACCAATACTGACACCCGACGAGCGAAGTGCTTCCACAACCTACTGACCGGCTTTTTTTTCATTTTCTAATATATTTATATCTAATAAACATTTTATTGCTTATTTAGTTATTATTATAATATTATTTCAATATTTACTACTTATTTGATATCTAAATAAGATACTTATGCAAAAAGAAAAAGGTTGAAAATTTGTACATAATGTAAATATTTAAATTTAATTATTGTTTATTTTTTTTATAGAATATTAAAAGAATATTTTGAATTTTTGAGGACATAAAACATCATATATCTGAAATTTAAAAATATTAAAATATTACTTATTTTAAACGACATAAAAACATCATATTTTAAGAATTTTAAGGAATATAAATCCGACCTCTATACTATATAGTCATACTCATAACTTATGAGTATGACTTATGAGCTCAGATTTTATTTAAAATTTAATATTTCTAATTTTAATAAATGATACTACAATATTGTGTTGAATAGAAAAAAAATGAATAAAAATCATTTTATAACTACCCAATCTACCTATATAGTATTCGAATTGTGTATAATATTTTAGCTGATTATGAGCACAGCAGAAATGTATTAGTTTTAAAATAATTAGATTCTGAGAGGAGCAAAAAGAATTATCAGTGATTTATTTTATATATTTATATTATAATATACACTTTTTAATTAATAATATATTTTTTTTTTAATTTCAGGGTTTTAATTTTAATATAAATAAAATAAGTAAAAATAAGGGATTTTTTTTATAAAATATAAACTTTTTTTATCATCCCTTATTTTTCATAAAATCGAATGTTTGCTCTAATAATAATTATTGGTAAATATATTTGGGAGATATGGGAGGTGGATTACTCACTATATTTTTAAAGAATTTACTACAGTCCGCTTTTCCCCTTAGAATTTATCCCCCCTCAGTCATACCACTGCTATATATACATTTAATTTATTTTTCGTATTCTATACATAATATGTTTGTACTGCATTGTGTAGTTTTAAAAGTAAATTCAAACTTTATACATTTCGAAAACGATAATATTTATGTATTTCAGCAATTCATATTTTATTCTTCTATAAATAAATTATATGTAGTTTATTATTAATCATGTCAAGTTCATTTTAACATCAGTCTAAAATATATATAGATTATACACACAGGCAATAAAAAAATACTATTGGGATTGAATATTTCAAGGCCATAACTTATTATTAAACTTTTCTCTCGTCTATATATGACGATTATTATTTATGCCACTTATTCGGAACATAAGACAGTATTGTCACAAAAAATATCTATAAAACAGAATCATTGTCAAAATGATGTTTTATTGATGTGTAAAAGTATCAAATCATTCTCAATACTTCATGATAAATAATTTATTTAAATATTTTACTTGAAAATCAAAATTAATAACTTTGCGTGTAGATTATATTCAATATACCAGCTATAGTTTCAATTTATATCAAAAAGTCTGCATTTTATGATATTAGGTTATCGGTTTTAAATTTAGCTACGCGATTTAGCCATTATAGTTTTTGCGGATAATATAAATTGATTTTATTTCAATAAAGATTCGTTATTTATATATATATAATATATTATTCAATATAATTATACCTACTATAGGTTATAATATATAGAAGAGTGTTAAAAAAATTTCTAAGGGGGAAAGGACATTTTTTTTTGTTACGGGGGTACATAACACTTAAACATGAAATCGATGCAAAAACTGAAGATAATTATACATTTTTTGCAAGCCTGGATTATGGATGTTGAGGGTCTAAGGCACTCGGGCATGAAAACGTTAAATTTTGTTTATTGCCCGGGGTCTCACATTTTACAATAGATTTTTTCGTAGCCGAACAGAAATACTGAATATAAATGTTCAGTAAAAATTATAGTTACCTGCTTAATTTTGTTGATAATTTTTTTTGTTTTAGAATATTTATGGGATCATTACCCTGCAAAAATTTAATTCCATTTTTCTAAAAAAAACAAAAAATATTTATTTTTCTCCATAAATAAAATACTATTTTTTTCCAAATATTTTTTTTCGTCAATATATTTTATATGTACATAAGTACACTTAAAAGTATTTCATTTGCGATATTATTTACAAAAAATCTGGAAACATTTTCGGTTTAAACTCTCCAAGTGAGTGGAGTGAAGAAATCGAGTGACTAATCGAGTTTAGGGGCTTACTTCACACATAAAAAATCGTCATAACTCAAAAATGGTGATATTACAAATTATAAAAAGTTAGTTTCAAATAGGTTACAAATTGTTTAGAGAAATTTTATGAACTTGGGGAGGGGCTAATTTCACATTGAGAAAATGCTCATAACTCGTAAACGATGAGGTTACAAATTTAAAAAAGTTAGTTACAAGTAGGTTAAAAATTAAAAAAATAAGATCACAAATTGTTTTGATTGATTTTATTTGGGGGCTTCCATGATAAAAGTGGTCATTACTCGGAAACGGTGAGGTTACAAATTCTAAAAAATTGGTTAAAAATAGGTTACAAATGAAGTAGATTAATATGAAATTTGTTTGAAGCGAATCCGACGATATTGGGGGGCTGCTATGTAGTTAAGCCCCCGTCGAGAAACAGGCTGTATCTCGTAAATGACGAAGTTATAAAATTTTAAAAAGTTGGTTACAAATATAGATTACAAATTAAGAAAATGAGGTTCCAAATTGTTTTGGAAAGATTGGGTAACTTGGAGGGCCAACTTCACATATGTTTAAAATTGCAATACAAAAATCATTAAACATCATCTAAATTTTTAAATGTTAAAAAAAGTTATTAACTTTCTAGGCCTAGACATATCATTAATGTTTTTTCATCTTTTGTCAAAAAACCTGCTTCTTTTCCTCTATTCCATCACAGAATTTTATGTATCGTGTATTTTCATTGAACAATATATAGAGGGTAAAAACCTCATAACCCCTCCTTGGGCATGCCCTTGAATATATGAACAGCTGATGATAAGGAAGTTGGAAAAGACAGTGGATTCTGGTATTATGGGTGGGGATACGGAAGGAGATTGAGGCTAGGAGATCAAGTGAGTCAATGGAGCCATTAATAATTATAGTTATAATATTAAATTAAATTAAAATAATTTGCTTTATTACCTTTTCAAAATATTTACAACCTTTAATGTTCGTATAAATAATCAAATAACCATAAAAAAAAAAAAAAAAAAAAAAAAAATGCAGTTCATCATTTAATTTATTTTTAAACCATAAATAATCAAGAATATATTGTATTTATATATTATTATATATATAATTTATATGTTCAAATAAAATGTATTGTATGTATGTTTGTATGAATCAAATGTTTCAATTTCAAAAAAAAAACATTCCATGTCGCCACTCATCCTCTTTCAGACATAATTGTGTACATTTAATACGATTTTAAATTGAAATGGGTATTATGCATACTAATACCTACTTAATTAATTATCGTTATTAAAAAACGCCTTTGCATCTATTCAGTTTCATATACCTATTTATCCATTAAACATTCATTACCTAATTATATCACATTAGTATATTTAAAACTAAAAATGTATGTCACCCAGTCTTTAATAATAAAATACACTAGGCTATAAAATATATATTCACTGGGTAACATGCCGCCTAGTTTACTACCTAGCTTAAAAAATGCAATGTTTACAAGGATGTATAACGGTATACGTTTAAAATAATGAAAAACATACTTCGAACCGTATATATAATGTATTGGATTCGTATACTTTTGTAAGTATAACATTTATTTGAATATACGTATATTATAAAATAGTATGGTTAATGGTTATATATTTATATATAGTATCAGTTGTAAGTAATATGTACAATATACATTTATATATAACGGGTTTGAAAATGAAAAATATACGACTATACTGAGTATGGTTATATTTTATGAATTATTTTATGTCTATAATCAAGTCTTGATTAGACATAACATACAATCAAATGGTAATATTTGAAAAATAGTATATATCCCGCGACTATATTCTCTCTTTTATCGTCCATCCAGTCGAGTAGCTGGTATACAAAATACGCTGTTCGAAAGTGTATTGTCCAAACGATCTTTTGGTCGTATTATAAGCTTAAATCCAGATTAATTCAAAACGGTTATATCGTTAACCTATACTAAAAACCCATAATAAAAAACAATTTATATACTCGTATGTTTGTAATCGTATTCAAAAAATATAAAAAAATCAAAAGATGAAACCTCGATTTGAGCCTGTCCGTTACAATTTCGAGAGACGTCTTCGAGCATTTTGTATGCTCACTCAAAACTCACAGCCACAGACCATGTCGGCAGCACGGCAGTGAATGGTGGAGATTAATAATAATATAGAGGTTTATTCAAATCCTCTCGTAAATCAGAATAAACGCGAAATTTTCAACCGTTTTCCCTGATCGTTTATTTAGCCGGTCTTATTTACATATACATTTCATATTTCCCCCCCAGTTTTATAATCGAATTTATTATAGACGTGAGCCTTCGGCTCGATTCGAAACTAATCGTTTCTATTTTATTTTTGTCCCATTCACGTAAATTTATTCGATAATAAAATATAGTGTGACATGAATGCACCGCTGTGCATGTTATATATTACGACGACGATGACAACCGGGGTGTTGTGAAATAGGGATTATGCGTGCAGACGGGCACCAAAGCTGTATTTATAGTGATAATCCGCTTAGTTGCGGTTTTATTTTTGGTAATTTTTTCCAAAATATATACCTAATGTGACCTATGCCATTAATGGAAACAAAATGCAGGTTTTTACTAGAACATGGCCAATAGCTATGTGTATTTATATAATATAGGATATAAGTTTAGAGTCTAAAACTATCAATTTTTCGTACTATCTGAACCCGTCACCGCGCATTAGCCGCTTAAACTCGTATAAATTTATAAATTTATGACGCAATATGAAATGTGTTTTCATTTTTGTACATTCTATAATATCAAAATTTTAGAGGAGAAATATTTATTCATGTCTATATAGTGTATGAGGGGGCTTTTTTTTAATATATAGATTTTTTCGATATTAATTCTAAAAATTTAAACAAAATATAAAATAGATATCTTATCAATAAAAACAACTCCAATATGAATACTTATTCTCCATGATTTTTATTACAGGTATTTTAAATATAAAATCACTCAATAACCAATATTATATTGTAGGAAATACAAAGTTTTTATAAAATAATATCATATTATAATTTATTTTTATTTTTAGTATCCTTTTAACAATATAATTTATAATTTAGCGTCATGTTCTAAGAGTATAATAATTATTCTTATTTCAGTAACGAATATACAAATATAGTGCATACATCCTTGTATTTTAAATATTATATTTTATTACATTAATTTATTGAAAATGTAAAATGTGCGTTTTTTTGAATATGTACATCTTTATTACATAGTATTAATAATGATATTTAAAACCTAAATACTGAATATTTAAAATTTCATTAAATAATCAAATAATAATAATAATAATAATATAGAAAATTTAATAATTTAGATACCTACTTTATTTGCAATGAATTTATACATATAGTTCGGGAAAGTTTAATATAAATAACCTATAGGTACCAATATTTTTATATACAAATAGTATAAAACATGCATTGTAAGTTGTTGACTAAACTAATGTATAGAGTTTACTAAATTATTTAGGTATTATCTATTTTCTAGGTACCTATTATCTTTCTTTTCAAAATTTTATAAATGCTATAACTGATGCTTGTGTTATTTTTCGCAGTCATCGATTTAAATGATTAATGATGAACATGATGCATAATTAATAGTCGTGTTTAAAATAAAATAAATTATTTTACTTATATTAATAAAATAAAAGAAGTTAATAAAATAGTTAAAAAATACTAGTAAACATGAGAAATTGTATTAGTTATAAAGTCATAAAATATATTATTATACTGTATGCCTTCATTAACTCGAAGAGATGGCCTTATTTTTTTGGTAGGATTATTCTTCTCAGGTCTTGCATGGAATAATAATAATTTAAAGGATTTAATATTGAAATAAGTTGTTTTTATGAATTACACTCACATAATAACACATATTATGTTATACGCAGTATATATTGTGTTGATAAAGGTTAAAAAATATAATTTATATAAAGGTACCTATATAGTAATAATTCTTTGCAATACCTAACAGATATATTTGTATAAAACATTCTATTTTTAAATTTATTGGATTTTAAAATTGTTAGAACAACTAACATTTTAAAAGTTCATGTTCCACGTTTCTCATAATCTTTATATATTTATTCTTCTATATAATATATTATAATTAATGTTTATAAGTTGTATTATATAATATATATTTAACAAAACAATTAATCAATTGAGGTGGATAGATTGAATGATAACAACGACTTTCTATAAAATTAAATTAAATAATTTCGTGCAATATCATAATCCGTGGTAGGTACCTATGTATATAAATGTTAAAATTCACATAAATACAATTCACACAGTGTCACATATAGGTACACACATTATCATATACAGATATACATAGTATATACACTATAAAATATAAAACTGCAGTATTGCAGTATTTATAATAATATAATACTTGCAACTGATAATAATGTATTTTTATGTATGTATATTTCAGGTGCTTATCACATTAATTGGCGTATTGCTAGCAAATTCAGCTCCTGAACCTTATTTGTCCACGGATTGGTCGAACGAAACGCATCGTCAGAGCAACAACAAAAGTCTGAACAAAAACTCTCAAGACTGGTACTATTATTAATTATTTATTTATTATTGACTATTATTAATGCCACCCCCTCCCCCCATTCAATAAAGAAATCCATATTACATAACCTTGAATATATTTTTTTTAAACTTCGGAAATCGGGAAATATAATGTATCTAATGAAAATGTTTATAACAGGTCCAGGTAGTATGCATGACGGTGTATGAATAAAGTAGTGTTTCAAACGGCTAAAATTAGTATGACCCGCTCGTAAAAAAAATTATTTATTATAATGCGAGAAAAATATTGAACCTACCTAGTGTGATAAAACGATTTTATTGGTGAAAATAAAAATATACTCTCATTGTGAGAACAATATCATAACATCATATTATATCAATATTATATATTCTGTGATACATTGTGTTCAGGAATAACTACTCTAGCGAAATCATTATTATTATATTATTGTATTAGGTACACGTCTTTTATTGTTTAACACTTTGAGTGCCTGACCAAATGTGACAAAACTGACCGTTCTGACCGATATTTTTATCTTATTCTAAGACACCAATAATATAAGCTTTAACAGTTTTTTGAAAAAAGAAACATTCCAATGTGTTTTTCATGCGTGTATCTAATTTTATACACGCGGAACAAATGAACAAAGTACCGTCACTGAAAATATTCAACCCCTTCAGAATTGTTATATTACACTAACCAAACAGTTTATTTTCAACTTGAAAAAATTATGATTTGATAAAATAATGAACATCTATATCAAATGGTTGAAAAAATGTAAAATAACAATATATTTGTATAAAATCAGTTAAAAAAATCTAAAATCTTTGTTTTAAATCATTCTCTTTTTCGACATTTTTATAAAAAATATGAACTACTTACAAGTAAATAAAACCAAATCAAATCTATCTATTATACATTATATCTTTGGTAGGTATTTGATAAAACTAAAAATACATACCTAATACGTATTACGTGCTAAAATTTGACAACATCAAATAGTTAACTGTTATCAGTTTTTATCAATGTCAAATTAACATAACCACAAACCAAACAAAAATATGAATTATACATACTGTTGATAAGCAAATGGTTTTTGCTCTATGACTCTATCTATGTTTGTTTTTATAAAATAAGCGATTTTCAATGAGAAAATTTGTGTATCAATATCAATACACGAGGCACAAATGAACATATTAGTTGTGTATTAAAATTTATATACCTGGCACTTAATGTGTTAAAACTGAAACGATTTTTTTGCTTACGGTCGTCAGTCGTCACATTGATTTGTGTTCTTTTGAGGTACCTACTTCATTTTGATATAAATTATTGTATACTACCCATGTTATTTCATATTTTTATGTTATTACTCAATGACATATAGAATTATGTATTATATTTGCTCAGCTGCAAAAATTTTTGACAGCGTGTAACGATCCCGCGTATATCATTTGCCGTGTCTGGACACCCGACCACAGACATTTGATAAGCGCGTGCATATATATAGGCAATAATACACAAAATAAAACAAAAATTGAATTTTTTGAATTATTTATTTTTCTCGACTGTTTTATGACAATCGATACAATACCAATAATTTTTTTGTTTAATCTTTACATTTAACCCAACACAGTGTATATCATACCAAATTAAACAACAATCGCATAAAACGCATAATACCGTTGGTAATAGGTATAATGATAAGATGGTCAGCTACGTATTATGATCTCGACTGACAGAAATTTTTACCATGTTCGGGTGTTTAGACACAGCGTATATTTATCATTCGGTAAATTTTGTTATTATACTGTTTATATTAATTTACGTTTAACATTGCCACATAACTTGTATGGTCATTATATTATATTATACTCTTATTATTACAATAAAACTACCGGATTACTTCCATTCGTATGTATTCGTTAAATTTTAATAGGTGTATGTGTAATACACATGCAACCGTCGTTTCAGACAGTCGAAATTAGTATTTCTTATTTCTTTCGCCTGCAATAATGCAAATAAAAATGTGACAGTGGCTTGGGATATCTACCAACTTTATGAGACGGTAAATCCGTTTTGAATCTCGAAGCACGTTGTACATTTGCATATAGCCATTTAATAAAAAAAACCTACCTTCGTTATAAATTTCCCGTGGGTTTTTTATGGTTAATATTTATACTTTTGTCACCCTCGATCCTCTCCGTGGTACGTACGAGAATAGCCACAAACATATAATATACGAGAACCGACTGTTTCATTAATAAGTATAATAATAATATACACTTTTATTACATTTCATTATATGATCCAGACTTCTAGATGTTATCATTTAAATAATACTGTTTTCAATATTAAAACCACAATTTTCAGGTTAGGTGCAGAAGAAATACCACTACAGGAGGAAGTAGCCGAACATCATTGGCTCTCTAGTCGCAAAAGCCAAGAATATCTAGTCTCGGTAGGTGGTCAAGAAGACTGTTGTCCGTCACAAATGGAAATGATCGAACCGAATGGCGGGAGTAACCCCGATGGGCTATATGTTGAGCTTTTTAGGTAATTGGACATTAATTTTTAAATGTTGATTTTTTTTTTTTTTTTTTGATCGTACAAAAGTAAAGAAATATTTGTGTAACATAAGTATGCTAATTCTATGTTAGTCAATTCAAATTACATAAAAAATAATAGGATTATATGAAAATAAAAGTATTTCTAATACGCATGCTATGCAAAAAAAAATTAAGTTTCCCTTATTCATATTACCAGTCTGTAATGAGTTAGATGAACTGAAATCCACAGAAAACTTCAGTCGAGATATAATGACAATACGGTAAAAAAAATAAGGAATCTTCCTGTCACTTATTTGCTCAGTTTTAGCTGTTCATTAACTATGGAACTTCCTCTAACCAAAGTGCTTTTCACTGTATGCTGTATACGGACTAAACGCGTTATAAGTGCTCAAATGGTTTAAAAGTATCGTAAAACAAGGTTTTTGGAGAGGCAGCAAATAGTAACGGATGTATATGAGTTCATAAATTGAAGTCAGGCTTTTAATTTCGGGACAGATGGATGTTGCATGTTCACAAGTTCAAGCAATCCCCGAAGTCGATCGCCGAGCAACCGTCAATAAATTATTATATGACAAACTTCCTACCACAGAATATAACAGAAGTCGGGGGTGGATTGGCCTACCGGGATAGCGGGAAGTTTCCCAGCGGGCCCGTGGCCTTGAGGACCGCAGTCATAAATTGATATCTCTATTGTAGGTGTAGGTACTTGCTTTTCAATGATCTACATACAAAAGAAATGACTTAATTTTACACGATAATATAAATATATATTCTGTGCATATATATATACCTACTGTACCTAATTATTATAAATTGATCAGTAAAATCAATTTATAGTTTTTGATAATGACCACTTCTTTATAATATGTATTTTAACAAGCTGCCACACCTTAAAAATATCAATAGTTATAATTACACCAACCCAGAATCAGACTGCCACCCTCCACCCTGTCAGTAGTTACAAGCTCCTGAGCTCCGGAAGTCTTGCCCGTATTAAAGAAAAAAAACAATAATATAGTTTAAAATCTCGACAAATTCTAAACGTTCGATTTATTTTTATATCTGTAGGAGTACAAATCTATATATTTGTGCATTACCTACATATTTTTAGGCTAAATATTTTTTAAAACATTCAATATAATATTATGTTTCCATTATCATCAAAATTCCTAGCATTCCATATTCAAGATTTGACTATTTATTTACCGACTCCAATAAGTACATAAATTGTTAATTTTTCCAGATTACATTATTTTGAAATGTTCTTCAAAACCAAAAATGTTAATTGGTAATTATTTAAAAAACCCGACAGTCTTTTGATTTTCGTGGATTTAATACTATTCTTCATATTTTTCACATATTGCGTTTGCTTTAGATCGTAAGTATACATTTTTTTTAAATGATCAACAGATATTTGTTCGTCAGTTAAATTCACAATAATACCTATAATTCATTATTATTTAATTTTCCTCAATATTTCTCCGAAATAAATTCATTTTTAAATTGTATATATCAATTTTTGATCTTAAACACTAACACACTTACACATTGTCTTTGAATCATATAATATATAGACGATCTAAGTCTCTAGCGTTATTTAAATTTTACATTATCTTTTTGAAAATAATTTTTATTTTTCTATTAGCATATGATTTTAAAGTGCATACTAGGATAATTTGTAAATTAATTGAGTTATTTATTTTTAAAAAGCTACAAATACATTTTTGGGGGTGAAAACCATTTAGCATTTTCCAGTCGTCATTAGTTTTTCACTTATGTAGGTATTCTATATTATATGGTTTTTAATTGTTTTGCAAAAGGGCCGAAAATTTTCGCCAATCCCCACCTCTGACAGAAGTGACACTTGCTGGGTAGCTGTACATGATATAATATATTCGATCACTGGGATTCGTACATGATATTAGCAACGATATTTTGTGTTATTATTTACAAACCCCTCGAACCAGCAGTCTTCGTGAGCGGCTGTTGTTTGAATTGTGGGTTAGAAAAAAAAAAAAGCATTGTTATCATACAAATTACCATTTTTTGGGTACTGCGAGCGGCGTAGTATCACATGACCAAACATACGTTTAAGTCTGAATCCCCTATGCGTTCAAGGATCCCCAGCCACCATCGTCGAGAACAAAGGATTTTTGAATAGTGTCGTACAACTGTTTCTATCCGATTCAAAATTAGCTCTTTGTCAGTCGGTAATATTATCTCAAAGAAAGTAGGAATTTAGGATATTAAAATGTTTTGCAACGTGTGTTCCTCGATCGTTATGTGATAGGTACTATTCATCCGTCCAAAACCTTTTCAAAAAATGTTGCCCCACTTTCGCGCCATCTAGAGTCTATACAGTCAAAGGCACTCAACATTAGATCCGTACACTGAACTAAATATATTTGTGATTTCAATAAAAATGTAGATTAATTAATAATATGGTTGTTAATATACGTCCAATAAAATGTTTGTTGATTTAGAAATAAAATATTTATTAATTTAACAGTAAAATAACAAAACGTATTATTGATTTAACAATATATTTTATCAATGTTTTGGGTAAAATTTTCCAATTAAATACAAATATATTTGAATTAACAAATATTTTGTTAATTCAATTATAAATATTTTGTGTTAATTTCTTTCTTTCTTCTTTGTAGAACAAACGCTCATTTGTTAATCAAAAAAGTCAATTTAAACGAAATATTTTTCAATTTAATAACATATTTTATTGTAATAATAAAAGCTGTATTCATTTTACAAATTATTTTTATTAAATTATAACGTATATATTTTGTGAAATTTACAAAATGAATTTTTATTGTAAACACATTTTTTTTATTAATTTAACAGTAAGGTACATTAAAATAATGAAAATTGTGTTATTTCAACAAATATTCGTTTGTTAAAATTTGATTATTGCATATTGTTAATTCTACCAATGATATTTGGTTCAGTGTATACACAATACATATACTGGGTATACTCGTATACTACAAATTTCATTCATCATCTTACTTTTTGCAATGAAATATCGGATGACGGCAAGCTAATGAGACGTTAATGAACTACTGTTGATCAAGTTATCGGAGACCTAGTATTATATGTCTGTATGGTTATTTATTATTCTGTTTGAGTTTATAACCTACTCGTATTTGCACATACGTATTAAATCGTTAGGCTAGTTAAAACCATTTTTAATACAGTATGTATTTAAAACAAAAATAAATAATAATAATGATAAATTATGCAACACTTTAACGAACTATACAATTTATAGTTCATGTACCTATTAGGCAGTAGATAAATGGGAGGATTAAATTAACTCTACAATTTTCAAATAATAATAATTTTATAATTCTATGTCCGATATGAATCTTAAAAATTTAATCTCTTGTAAAATTTAATTTATTCTTGATTGTTTTAATTAACTATTTTTAAAATGACACACATTTAAATTGTAGACATTCCAAAATAAGAACTATATTATCATATATCGTTATTATTATTGTTACGTAATTTAGCATATTGACAATTTATGGCATGCTCTTTTAGTATGTAAACATAAATTAATATTTAATTTATACACTCATAAGTATAGACTCAAAGTCGAGCTGTAGAATTTACAGGATTACTGAGATCTTGTACGTGCATAGTTACTTGTATTATTTAATTATTTTTAATTAGTATAGCACTGTATACAAGAATATATTTAAAACATTAAATTATATGTTGTATTTACTACAACAAATATGTTTTTGTAACAATTTTATCAAGATTAATGCAATATAGCAATATATTCGTATTATGTATTTGTAGATATACTGATTAGTCGATATGTTGGCTGAGTTTTCGTGCTATGATTGACTTTTATTTGCACAATAACACAAATCATATTCTTCAAAAGATACTAATAACAATAATAAGTCGTAACAAATAATGACTTTTATAGTTTCACTTAAATTAGTTATATAATTATAAATAATATTATTATAATGTTGTAGTATTTTGTGCTTGTCATATATTACATATAATATCATAGTTTTTTTTTTGTTTTTAATGGAATTAAAAAATGTAACATTTTTTTACATTTAATGTAAATAGGTAGGTAATAAGAATTTATATTATTATTATTTATATTATTTAAATAAACAAATATAAAATTTTTCTATGTAAATAAAAGTATGAAATCACAAGACATTTAGAAAATTAAATAAACCTATTCTGAAATATAAAAAAAACCATGACGTCATTATACTACAGGAATATTTTTAATTTGAAACGTAATATAGTGGTAGTAATCCTTGTATAAATAAATAAATAATAATAATAATACTAATTATAGTAATAAAATAATATCCTTGTATGTAGGTTCCATTGATTTTAGTACCTATACAAGAAAATCAATGCTTGTATAGATGAAAACAATCAAATAACAAAAATATTTACTTAATAATTAACTTGGAGTACTGGTATTATCTTGTAGTTTATATATGATAGGATAGTATCAGAATGTTTGTAACATTATTGGTTAGATTTACACAGGGTGATACAAATGTAGCAGAAAGTGTCTCATATACATAACCAAAATAAAGAAAATACAAACGAAAATGTTACCACATAAAATAATTAAAAATTATTATTTGTAAGATTTATATTTTTAAACACCTATAAATATATAATTGTTACACTTTTAATATTAAAACGATACCCCAACTTTTTAATTTTTATACAAATATCATGTATTTTATTAACAATAAGTTTCGTCTTCGAAAAATATTTTATAAGATAAAATTCTTTATCGGACTGCAATTTAATATATTTTTCAAAAATTGCATTGTGTCTATACTATATACTATATACTATATTACTATAACCACGGAAATTTTATTTCTTAGTTTCCCCATTTTTAAAAATATTTTTGTAAATGTAGTTATCCTTTACGCTTAAGATAAGTACTGGGAAAATCAATAAATGACCTCTAGAAAGTAACATCTAGAGCACATTTGCTCCCAAAAAATCTCTTTACTCCAAAACTCCTACACGAAAGTTGTTCCCAGAAAAATAAATATCATTGTAAAACCAATAAATTCCTCCTCTACTCGAAAATCTAAAAACAATAATTGAATAAAATGATTTTGTTTTCTGATTACATTTTTTCGTCCCAATATCTGGCAAAATTAAATTTTTGTAGCTTCTATAGATGATTTGTATCTGTGCAAGAGACAAGACAGTTTGGACGGTTCCTCAGATTAAGCATATTTTTGGTCCTTGCCTTGGTTGCATCATATGCAGGAGTATTCTTACAGATCACCTCATCTCTTGGTTATCATTAGATCGACCTATATTCTTTGCACTCTTAATCTATTAATAGTTTTCCAGTCTGGTCGATCCAGGTCATCGTGTCTTGTTAACAATAATATTTCTTTGGTTTGATCTATTTAATATCATTACGGAGAGTTTCCATTTAACTTGATTTCTTCGGATTTTTCTCTAATACTCGTGTACATTCCACGAACGTTTTTCTAGATTTTAATTGAAATTTAAGTAAATGTTGTTCACGTGCAGAATATCAATTACTTAAGAATCTTTTTTCTTGATCCATTTACATTGTATATTAGCGTAGGGTGACCATATTTAAAAAATTATAAAACGGGACACACCTCCCCCTCCACTCAATATATGGTATTTGTATTACCATTTTGACTTAATTTTATAAATTAAGTTAATAAAAAAAAAGTCATCCACGGAAATTTTACACAAAAATCGAGAAATTGCTTTGAAAAACGGTAAATAAACAACAAAAAGAAAGCTATTTTTCCACAAATTATAAAAATAAAAATAAATTAACCATTAAATTTCTTGCTATTTCACATTATTAAATGAGACCTATTTAAATAATAAAAAAAAAAACGTGAAATATACGGGATCCACTTTAAAAAAAAAAAAACGGGGCAATAAGCGTTCCGTTGGATGTTTGTCGGGACAACGGGTCGAAATGCCGAAAAACGGGACGTATGGTCACCCTATATTAACGTCAGTCATATATTTTGTGGGACGATCCCTGTCAGTAAGAACATTGTGTGAAATACCGTGTTTTAAGACATCCTGTTATACATTTTGATAGTGCGAGGATTCTCCATCTCCCCCTGTTGAACCCTTCAGTTTCTGAAGGAACAAGGTCAGCACTAAGCTAAAGGAATTTACGGTGACATATAATATTCTATTATCTAGTATATGGAGTATAGACATATCACTTCCATTGCCACCGCGCAAGCAGAGAATTATATAAAATTTACCATAAATACTTTTATACATTATCTATAACGCCAATCTCTGCAAATCCAAAGAACCAAACACAAGAGTAGGTGACATGAACAAATAATATATATATATATATATATATGCGAGTATATATGAAAGTTTTGATAGATTTATACTACCTACTATTTCATTTAAAATACTATTAATTTCGTTTTAAGTTTCAGAGAATATGTTCTGATCCACTTAAACTTCTAGGGTTTTTACAGAGAATTTAATTTGTCTACTCTTTTAAAATAATTACACTGTACTCTAGTGAGACCCCTATCTCAAGTATGGGTCCGTTTAATATGTGATTCGTCAACTTCTTGTGAACGCCCAAATGATTTGATTCTTTAAATGAGAAGATATTGATTTCTTCTCAATATCTGTTGTCTTCCTCATGACTGCACGTCAGCTGTTTGGATTGAGTAGTCTACTGGATCGCTGGCAATCAACTAACATAACATTTCTCAGAAAACTTATATCTAGTTTAGTTTTGTTGATTCACCTACTCTTCTAGCGGATATCAACTCTAAGATGCCCACCCGTCAGTTGAGAATCTCCATTCCTTTTATCGTACCTTTCTCTGCCACTAACTATCTTTTCAATACTCCAGTTACTCGTATATAAGGACCCAAAAAGGATCTAAGCTTTGACTTCTGAGAAATTTGTAAAAATTTATTAAAATTGTAGTACATATGTTTTTTTTTTTTTTAAGAATTATCTACTTGTATT
Source organism: Pemphigus obesinymphae (assembly GCA_025469235.1). Classification (NCBI taxonomy): domain Eukaryota; kingdom Metazoa; phylum Arthropoda; class Insecta; order Hemiptera; family Aphididae; genus Pemphigus; species Pemphigus obesinymphae. The sequence continues at coordinate 39,982 of JAIPRL010001360.1, read as the reverse complement.
TTGTTACTGTTTTTTGGGTTGAAAACCCATTTTTTATGTAAATAAAATAAAATAAAATAAAAAAGTTCTAGTAAGTCTTGGGTAAAAATCTCATCGTATAATAGTTATCATATTTTTCCGTTATAATTTCGTTATTTTATTTTATACATATTCTACGAGTGTATACAATGCACCAGATTGATGTTACGATATAATATAACTTTACTACCAGGCGCTATTAGAATATATAGGTACCTACCATTCATAGACCACGCATCCAATCTAAAACTACTATTATAGCACATAATACAGTCGTGATATTCAAATAATTAAATATATATAGTGAATTGGACAATTCGGCGCGTTGTTTTTTTTTTTCATATAGATACTGATGGTGGATATAATGAATTTGTAACCAATGATAAATAATTTTTTTCGATAAAATTATTCGGAACGAAACTTCGATGTGTATAACATGAGTGACTACTATATTAGCTTTTATATGACATTATATATTATAAAGTGGTTTTAAGGTGTCTATACCTATGTTTAAAAACCTAAAAGAAAATACTTGTTCGTAAGAGTTTTTATTATAATTTTATATTATTAATCTTTTTGTATATATTTGAATTAAAAAATTTTTTCATTGGGTACAGTTATATTGCAGTATTTAATTTTTAATTTCTCTTAGTTAGGTATAGTGATTTTTAATAGTTATTGAATATTTCCCTTTACCAAACCATTATTAAAGAAATATCGAATATTATAGTTACCTACAGTTACAGCATTTATAAAGCCGATAAATATGTATCAGCAGATTGATATAATCCTGCAGTCGATACGTCGTCATTTCGTCACTGATATTTTTAGCGTTGATTCAACTAAAGTGTAGAATAGAAATATGTCCGATATAATATAAATTAGTGGATGTGAAATTTTTGGTACAAGATATATTATATTGTATGTGCATATTTTGAAAAATTTTTATCCCTGTTAAAATGTATAAGTACATGCGGTACCGTAATTTCTTCGCACAGAAACGTTCGCGTCAATTTGTCCTAGGCCATATATAATATATATATATATATATATATATATAAATAATTCTACAAGTAACTCAACACCAAAATATTGTCCTAGACCCTCAAATAGATGTTTACTGGCGCCACTGCAGCATACAGTCAATTAATTATATACACATTAATTTATTGTTTTTTTTTTTTTTTTTTTTTTAATTCCTTCCGGTCGTTGCTTCAAGTCGATTCGTTTTAAGCCTAGAAAACCGTTTTAGCGAAAACTAAGTATGCGTAATGTTTACGCTACGATGTAAATTGATATTGGACGCGTTTAATATACAATAAAAGTGAATTACGTCGGTAAAATTTAGCTTCAAAATAAATACGTCACATTTGAATTTTGGTCATTCTAAAAAAAAAAAAAAAAAAAAACAATCGTTTTAGGTCCCCCCCGTCGGTAATATCCCGTTCCGGTTCTTGTTGATCGCCGCGGTGCATATTCATCAGCTGCTCAGCGCGTTATCATGTTTCCGATCGTCAACTAGAAACGCCGTTCAGCAATATCATGTCCGGCAAGAAAATATGTTAAACACGTCAGAATGGGTTCGAGTCGACGTTTCGCCGGTTACCGACATACCACCCGTGGTATACCGCGGTCCACGTACATAAAATTTAAAGTGAACAGTAAATACGATAGTAGTATTGAGGTATATTAGGTATACATTTTTGGAACCACCTTTATTAAATAATTTACATATTTTTCATATGGAAATGATGCACATGTTTCAGAAATTCCAAACATTTATTTAAAAACTCCATCATGAAACTTTTAGTGCTATACAAAATAAAATTTAAAGATTGTATTAATTTAAAGCTATTTCTTATCTAACATAGTTTGAATTTAGTACATAATAAATCACAAAGGAATGTTTTTCTGCCATGATCGCCATCCATATTAGATTGGAAACGATAAGAAAAGATCAGATGAAAATAGAAATTAAAATATGTCAGTGGTGGCCCCGACCCACGCAAGCTCTATTTCAAAACCGTCACAATTTCTATCGATATAAATTTCAAGAAAATCGTTTCATCTACATCATTTGTCATCTCTATATTATGTGTATAAATATATTTAATAATAAATTTAGAAATCGTATACAACATTATCGTTGTTCAATATGCATTTACAGATTATTATATAGGTAGGAAATTACGAAAGTACGATAATTTCACATGTCAAATTTTACACATTACCGATAACTTGAAAACCGAAATAGTCAGCCGCTTCTCTAATTATTTCAAACCGTGGTTATTCTAGTAAAAATATGGTGATTAAAATTTGAAAAAAAAGTGTCTGAATTGCCTTTAAAATCTGTAGGTATACGATATTTTTAATCTATAAGATACTTATTGATTTGTCTCCTTAGAATTCACTAAAAAATGTATCTAATAAGTACCTACACGCGTCACTAAAATATTATAATATTCATAAAATATCGCTTCACAAAATAAATTATTGTGTTTTTTGGTTTAAATAATTAATAATCATGTGACTCCACACATTCTCATTGTATAATATACGAATTATAATTAAATGTTTTCAGAAATCGTCAAAAAATCTTTAAAATTAGGCTTATAATTAAAATTTTAAAAAAAATAAGATAATTTTAAATGACTTATTTTCTTGTATATCATATTTTATTTCATATGGTATCATTTGCAGTTAGCACTGTGTTAAGTTTAATATTATGCAATATTCAAATTTTTCATATAATATAATACATTTATTTTATTTTGTGTGATTATTCTGATGATCAGTTCATTTTGCGTATTTTTCTTTACAATTCGAAAGCTATTGTTATCTGGAAAATATTTCGCTATATTTTTGAGATTCGATCCAATTATCACCAAATTTATCATGATTCGTGTCATGTAAATATACAATTGTACTTGATTATCATGATTTTTTTTGACAAGCCAATTACTATACATTTATATCTATATTGATCGTTATTTTCTTTGAACGTTTAACGATATATTTTAATAAATTATTCTACGAGTGTTCATATTATACGAATATATCTATATATTTTGTGAATAATAAATAATTATTGTGAAAATGTATATAATATCAGAATTTTGTTTCAGTGAAAAGTTTCCCTTCGAAAATCAAACAAACAATGGAAATATTTTCCGAGATACATGTTTAGCCATAATTAAGTAGCCTGAATCGCGCTTTAAAAAATTCACTATATTTTGTTTTAAGACTACCTGCTCTGGTTCTTTGGTATTGTGCTAACAAATTTAGTGTTACAAAAGTCAAATATAAAACATAATTTATACAAAATGACTATAATTTTTTTAAACTATATATTATATAATATATATATATATATATGTATATTCAATATGTACAATATAATATATATTCATTACATGTATGCAAAATGTAAATATATATATTTATCATAATCATATATTTTAATATTTTTTGGCCTTACTATATTAATTTATATATTCAATGTATACGTATAAATATTACAAAGTCAAATGTTAAAAATAAAAAATCATAATTATTCATTAGAATTACACAATAATATGTACATAATACTGAATACGACAAAAAGGAACGCAGCTAGATAGATAATACAAATATTATTAATTATTATAGAATTTTGTATAAGTATATACCTAAATATTTATAGATTATCTTCTCAAATGGGTAATTAGAGCTCCGAGGAAACAGAAATCAATATACTACTTATTCCTGCAATAATTGTTCGTATTTAATTATCAAAACGACAAAATTTAATATTTATTGATTAAATCTACTTATATAAATCAATGATAAAATCGATATTCGATATTCGATATTGAACGAAGTGAGGAATATATTAGTTTTAACGTGATATGCTATCTTTTTTATGTCTATGTATATTTTTTCGGTTAGGAGTCGAGTAGTTTTTGATTGGTACGTTAAAGAGGTCATTTTTCGATTTTTTCCCAGTAGTTTTTTAAGCGTAAAGAAGAATTACCTTTTATAACGGAAAATTGTTTTATAAATATGGGAGAAATTAATAACAAAATAACAATTAATATAGTCGTCATGGCCACCTTTTTTTTTTTTAAATTCTATAATATTTTAGGTATACTGAACTTTGCTCAGAATCGTCATTCGAATGCAATGAATTGTCTTTTATTTCAAATTTAAAACATTAATATATAATACACACACTATATCCTGTCCGAAAACTGAACATATCTAGATGACTTTTTTAGATTTATGAACAAATTCGTTTATAGTGCCTATGAGTTTTAAAAAACTGACAATTTCAACATTAGATATTTTATGTATATACTCATATACAATATATTGCATATTCGATTAGTAAACATGTATTGGGTAATATTCAATGATTTCAGACGTCAGTACTCATTTTTGTTTCTGTAATTATTGTTTTTTTTTTTTTTTTATAGAGTGTTTATGCGTTTTATAAAAGCACGCATATACGTACCTACTATGTATAGGTTCCAAGAATGCGTATATCATATATAATATTATAATCAATGATATATTTTATTTACGAATAAATTTAATGCATTAATAATTTATGAGTCTTACCTCTCTCTATATATATATATATATATTAAACGTATATTTTCTCAACTTTTACATATTAATTTATGACATATATACCTATAGGTACTCATATATTTTCGCTTTTGCGTATACGTATATTAGTAAATTAGTAATTGATATAATTTATTATTCTTGCACTCAAGCTCGTCGTCGAAATGGAAAAGCGAAATTAAATAGTTCGACGCGAAATTAAATTAGTAACCGCGGTGGCCGGTATACGCGGATTTGAATAAAATGCAATTAAAACACCAGTTTTGTACAGATGCGTTACTATTTCACAACATTTGTCATTGTATATAAATTATAATGAACGATAAAACCGGATCGGAAACCAGTATTATATCGAAATATTTCAATCAGCACGTTCTTTTTTTTTTTTTTTCTTTTTCGGTAAAACGTCAAAATATCCATATTTTTCTAAACCGGGTAGTTTTTTTCCCGCTCGTTTCAACTTTTCGAAATTATTTTTATTGGAATTATTATATATAAGTATTATATATATAATGTCGTACGATTAACACGTTATTTTCGTTATTAGATATAGCATCGATGAATTTCCCGACAAATAATCGTATATACGTATATTGTGTGTGTACCTATATACTCGTATGAAACTATATACGATATTATTTTACAACAACTGTACGGCACGCAACCGGACGGGCATCTTCGTCTCGGCGAAAGACTTGGAAAATAAATAAAAAATATTATTTATCTTATAAGCTACTAATAGGTATACGCGGACAGGACGCGTATTCGAATTCGGTTTTAATTTGTCACAATTCATGATTTAAGTGCTGTAAACTCGTTAACTTAACAACGCATTAATTGTAATGAGAAGGCACAGCAAGTGACGTGTACAAATCGTATAGGTATGTAACGTAAGACTGCTTGTACGTATATATATATATACGGGATTTCTGAAAAGCCCCTCTCGAAGTCGCGTATTAAACGTTAAGTTATTCAATGTATAGTTATCGAAAGTCAAATGTATAATATTTTATTACTATCAGTCGTTGACACCGTTCAGAGCCGCGCTTTTACGGTTTCCGGTTATATGCTTATTCAACCGGTTTAGAAAAAAAAAAAAAAAAAAAATCCCAACGTTTTATTTCAGTTATTTAGTTTTATTCCCCTATCCGCCATATACGACAATATAGTCATAATAATAAAATATGTATACCTGCGTGTATATATTATACTCGATAAAATATTAAAACCCGATGGCTATAATATATTATATACCAAACGGAATTCGGTCCATTTTTTACAACCTAATGCATTTATAGGTATAATGATGAATTTCAAATTCTGGACCATATCTTCGATATAACGTCAAACGGCCGGGCGCGAAAAACGATATCTCCTAAAAATTTTGAAGATTAATAATATATATATATATATGACATATAAGCCTGATTTACATATTTTATAGAATATTAATTGATAAATTACGGGGGTGGAGATAGTACTGTATTATTAGGTACCTACTTACTAGGTACCGTAATGAAATTCGGAATCGTATATTATAATGTCGAACACTGTATATATATATATAACAAATATTAAAAGCTTCGTCTCTATCGTTCTGTCGATATATATATATTATACCCACTGCTGCAATAACGGCTCATTATATACATAATTTTTTTCCATTTGTTCAATCTCGGAGAAAAACAACTTGTTTGTATACATTTTTAAAAACCGAATCAACTGCGGGTGACTATACGATAAATCAGACCTCGTGGAGCGCGGAGAAAATGATATTAGCGTGGGAAAAAACATGGTCATTTTTGAGATAACAATCGTGAAGATCAAAGTGGTTTTTTTTGTACCTATATAACTACAACATTATCAAGTGGAGGTTCTCAACTTTGAAATCCAATCGATTATACCACCAATAAACACCGAATGATATATTATACGAGTGAATATTATAATAATATTGCGTCTAAAAATGATTTTACACGGGTAGGTAAGTTTAACTCGTATCAACTGTACGGGAGTATAAAGAAGGTATAAAAAAGTTTCACTACGATTATCAGGATTTTCCATTACCCACACATATTTCTATAATGACACGTATTGTATTTATGTATTATTACGTACAATGTGACTCACGGATATTATTGCAAATTTGTTCAATATGAGTTTTTTTTAATTATTTGAAAAAAAAAGAAAAAAATTTCGAAGGACGTAATAAGTATTGATATTTTGAATTCGGCGAATACTCTGTGTAACCGTCGAACGTCTACCACGCATATAAACATAATATATTATTATATTTTCATATAGTAGTTTTATCCGTCATCGGATAAACATCGAATGACATGCGAGGTCTATACGGCCGCACGTTTATATAGTTTCTGCGATTAATTTGACCGTTCTTACTTGCCGTCGTACACTCTATACAGGGTGTATGTTATATCAATGTAAGCAATGTTTTTTAATTATTAAAAAAAGAGATAAAGTATTTTAAGTAAAAAAAAAAAAAAAAAAAAAAAAAATACAATATTTTGTGAAAATTAAAAACGTGCGATTCTTTATTTCTAAGGGCTATTTGTGTAAATTAAAATTGTTTTTTAGGTAGTCTTTACACCACAAATTGACTTTTTTTTTGTCAAACATAAACCACATTTTTCTCCAATGAAATATAATTGTTCTTACTTAAAAAATATATGAATAAAAGTATTTCGATCCCTCAAAGTCTAGTAAATTAAGTGTTAACATGACCTACGAGATACGGTGTATTGCTAACCAAGTGTTATCTACGATCATATCGATTCACCGTACGTATCTACTAAATCTATTTATCATATTAATTTATAGAATTTTGAGGGGTTGTTAACAATATAGTTAATAAAATAATTAATCAAATCGATAATTCAACAACCAACAGTTTTTTAAAAAAAAAATCAAATCTCATTGAAAAAAAAATAGTGGCTTACAATTTAAAAATATATATTATATATAGGATCTCCGGTATCCTCTTCACTATACACCCACCCACCACGTATCATTTCCTATCACCTCATGTATCATATTTATTACATACCCATTTAATACCATTTAATAATAAAAATTTTATGATTGTGTTTTTTCCTTCTTCTTCTTTTTCTTTTTTTTTTTTACGATTGTATGATAACTATAAAGGGCGATAGTGACAAAGTAGGTACCTATCGAGATTTGTGATCAACATCACGCAAATATAATATATTATATTATTATAATTTATATAGGACAGGTAGGAACACTGCATCACTGAAATGATATTTCCGTAAGTCATAACGTCGAAAAAGACATTTGGACGATATTATCTCGCTTGTATTTCTGTGATTATTTACGTCAAATTGTTGAATATTTTTTTTTAACTTCCGTCATATACGATTAAGTAAATAATAAATATTTTTATATTTATAAATGTGCCATATTATATTTATTATTATAATAGTCAATACATCGTTGGATACAAACTATAAACAAGACAAATTTCGGGGCTAAGCCGTCAAATAATTCGACATATATCTACATCATTGAAAAATAATTTTCTGTCTCGTGTAGTTTATAATATAATACTGCTTTGAGCATAGCGAAGAATGTATTGGTTTTACAATAATAGGTTTAAAAAAAACGTTACATATAAGTACATTTGTACATATGTATTCACTTTATCGGTAGGAGTTTTTCGGAAAAGAGCTTTTTGATATAAATTTCGTTTTAGTTGGTACCAGAGAGTCATTTTTTAATTTTCTAATAATAATGGAAAATTGTTATAAATTAGAAAATAATATTACTTAGAGCTTCGTTCAAAAACGTTTTATCGAAAGTAATAATTTATCGCTGCATTCAAATTCAATACATCTATCAACAGTATCCTATCCGATAAAAAGTATAAAAAATCCTCATTGTCACCATTTTATTGACGGAGAGGCATCAATTTGAAAATTCCGGTATACCTCAATGGGCGATCATTGATCACTATTCGTTCCCCTCCCCCTTAAAAAATACAATTATCGTAAACATATTTTCATTATATACCTATACTTAATTATTATTTATTACAACATTTTTGCTATTATCGTCGCATATCAAGCGTTACACAATGTTGATGACTTGATCTATAAAAGTATTATAATTGATAATTGTTTATATCCTTACTTTACTCAGAAAATTTTCTGAATTCAACTCTGAATGACAGACCTATATGATTATGTTATGTACTTAATATACATTATATAATATTAAATACATAAAACGAACCAAAAACCAAAATGTAAAAATAATACATTGAACCAAAATATCATCGGTAGAATTAACAATATGCAACAATCAAATTTTATTAAACGAATATTTTTTGAAATAATACAATTTTTATTATTTGAATGTATTATTATTGTAAAATTAATAAAAAATATGTTTACAGTAATAAATTCATTTTGTAAATTTCACAAAATATATAAGTTATAATTTAATAAAAATAATTTGTAAAATTAATACAGCTTTTATTATTATAATAAAATATGTTATTAAATTGAAAAAATATTTTGTTTAAATTTACTAGGTATTTTGATTAACAAATAGGCGTTTGTTCTACGAAAAAGAAAAATGAGAGAAACACAAAATATTTATAATTGAATTAACAAAATATTTGTTAATTCAAATAAATTTGTATTCAGTTGAAAAATTTTACCCAAGACATTGATAAAAGATATTGTTAAATCAATAATACGTTTAGTTATTTTATTATTGAATTAACAAATATTTTATTTCTAAATCAACAAACATTTTATTGGACGTATATTAACAACTATATTATAATGAATCTATATTTTTAATGAAATCGCAGATATATTTAGTTCAGTGCATAGCTTAAATAGGATCAGACTCTTCATATTTAGCTGTAGACTTATAAAGGCTTTCAACATTAGACATGAACATTTTTTTTAGAAAAAATACACATTTTTGAGCCATCGATATATAGTATACACTACTATATATATATATATAATTTATCAATGATTACACCAATATTCTGTGTCCCTATGTATTTTATTTACGCACCTCTACTGCTAAGAACTCGTGATTATCTCCACACTCAAGTCACCAAAATTAAGTCCAATCGGCAATTTTGAAAAAGTTCATTACCTTATTTAGCTTATTGGTTTTTTTGGGAGAACATCCTTTCCCTCTTAAATATTTCTTCGGGACGGTTCTAACAGTGATGTATTGATTTATAATTTGACAACCATACTATTATAAGGTACATAGGTGTTTACTAACATTATTGATCACAATATAATGATAAATAGGTTCACATATGGGGGACGTTCCACTTGGACGCTTACAACGCGTTTTAAGCCCTCACATCGCGATATTCGGGGAAAAAAAGACTCGTAATCGATTTATTTACTTAATTTTTTTTACAAATAAATTTTAGTAATCATAATAACAATATTGTCAGTCTAAAAAGTTTTAAAAACTTCAATATTTTTAACTATACCAATGTTATAATAATTTAAGGTCAGGATTTGTATGCATAAATGTTTTAAATAATATACATATATAATAATATACATTTATGAATAAAAAAAAACATGAAATATGCACCTAATATGCTCTTGAAATATTCAAGAAATATATGCTCTTATCCAAAATATATGAATTTAAATGTAATTTAAAAATGTCTATTTTTTTATCAATATTTCTTAGGTACTTTTAAATCAAGTGAAAAATTAAAAAATAAATACTCCTTTTAAGTCATGAAATAATATATGTGTATAGTAGGTATTTACTATACATTTATATTGTTTTAAGCAGTCTTTTTTTAAACATTATTCAGTCAAACAAAAATAAATTATGTATTTAACAATAACAACAATATTCATTAAACAAATTATTATATTATATTGGTAAATGTCAATTGGTTATTAATATTTTCGATTAGAATTCAATAAAGTATAAGCCTAATTATTTTATTTTGTTTAAAGCAGTATTAAATATTATAAAAACATAACACGGTTCTTACCTAAATATAAAAAATATGAAAAAAGATTAAATTATTACAAACCATTTCCTTGGTTAAACAAAAAAATAAAATAATAATAAAGAAACGATACAAAAAAAAACCCCCATTTGAACAAATACAAATAAATTTTAATTAATAAGAAAAACATTTAATATATAGATATAATATAATACTTACCTACTTAATTTTTATAATAAAGTTGATAATAATGTATTTTTCTACATATTTAGCCTTCTGTCTTTATATGTATGTTTATAAAGACTTAACGATATTTGCACAGCCACTGATATCAGTGGCACATACTTCATATTGGCAACAGAACTAGGAGTGAAGTTTTGTGGAAGTTAAGTTGGATTTAATTATTTCTCGATAGAATTAATCCAATTTGTTCTAATATTTGAATTCCTTTATTTTTGTTATACAGTTGGGATATTTTAGTTTTTATAATGGAACTTTTGTCACTGGCCACTGGGTATATTTGATAATTATTCTGAAATTATATTTTTCGCAATCTCTAAGGGTTATAGTAAAGTTAATTCAGTATCTTCTAAATTTTTAATTGCACCAATGAGGCCAAGAAAGAGAATTTTTATAAATGCTAAATCATTTTTCACTGAAACCGTATTAAACATTTTCTTAAAATTTTTGAATATTTGAAGTTATCTAATTTTTCTATTTAATTGGAATAGCCAATAGGTATGTAGTTGAAAAATAACCTCATCAAAGTACCAATTTAATACTGGAAAACGGGTAAATAATATACAATTTCTTGTCGAAAATTGGATACCTAAATAATACAAAATACATCATTGCATACCAATACATTCCTGTATGAAACCAATTCTTCGTGATTTTTCAACGTTTCATAATGTTTTCAATATTTTTCAATGGTACTTGATGTTTTTTCTATATTATGTCTTATTTGATGTTTTTTCAATGTCATTTAATGACATGTGTGTTAATATATTTTCAAGTACCTATGTTAATATTTAAAGTTTTATTTGCTTTTATATTAACTGTAGTTTTTTTTAATGTACAAGTGTATAACCTAACCAGCAGATGGTAAATAATAATGCTATCATATATAGGCAAGTAGACATGGATACACATAGGTGGTCAATATAAAAAATTAAAACTCAAGAAAAACTTATAGTTCATACTATTAAATGTTAAATAATAATACTGTCATATAGTAGTATATACATACCTACTCAATATAACAAAATAGGTACAAATATATATACCAACATTTGCTGTGTCTGTGCCTTTCTAAAATTATATAATATAATAGTTATGTAGGATTTAAAAATATACATAGACATGGGCAGAATGGACTGGACCGGCGGGACGCCAGGAGATTTCCCGGTAGGCTGCTATAATATATTATATATACGAGTATATATAAATATATAATAAAAAAAATGTATATTTATATATATATATATAATATATAGACCGCCTAAATTGAATTTTTTCGAGCCGAATTTGAATCCCAATTCGCCCCTGCTGGATATAGGTAGGTACTAAACACATTATAATCCTCCGTCTTTATTTTCAAGGTAGGTATAATACCTTTTGTTGTTAAAAATTACACAAATTAAAATATTAAAAAACATATTTTTCAGAAAATACTGTCAATATTGTTATCCTTATAATATTAATAATTATTGGTATTGTTAAAAATATTGGAGTTTGTTTGACTGGCAAAACGATTATAAATATATATATATATATATATATATATATTTATCAATTGTTATTAATTTTATTTTTGATAACACGTTCTAAACGCATAAGAGCGCTCCACCGCGTTCCAATATGGAATCGTAAGCAAAGCGATTGAAAGTGTTTGTTTCCAAGTGGGACCGTTCGTAAGCGTGAGAGCGCTGTGAGCGCGTAAGCGGAACGCACCCATGATGAATAGTGGACACACTGAACCAAATATCATTGGTAGAATTAACAATAGGCAATAATCAAATAATTTTAACAAACGAATATTTGTTAAAATAACACAATTTTTATTATTTTAATGTATATATTATTAAATTAATAAAAAATGTGTTTACAAAAACAAATTCATTTTGTAAATATTATTTTGTAAAATCAATACAAATTTTATCATTATTATAAAATATGTTATTAAATTGAAATCATTGTGTTTAAATTGACTATTTTGATTGACAAATGGACGTTCGTTCTACTAAGAAAGAAAGAAATGAACACAAAATATTTGTATTAAATTAGACAATTTTACCCAAGACATTTATAAAAGATATTGTTAAATCAATAATACGTTTTGTTATTTTACTGTTAGAAGGCGTTCAAGTATTACGTCAACACGTTTTTGGCCATTTTAGACCCCCTCCTCCCCCTTGTCAGCAATTGTCAGTAAATGTCCAACCCTCCTACTTTGTTAAGTAAACACATGTCCAACGACCCCCCCTATTAAAAAAAAAATTAAAATTTCCGAATTTTATATGAATTACTTAAAAATAAATGAAAAATGTTGTTATCTATTTTGAATTTTATTTTACATATTTTAATAAAAATAAGTACATATTTATGTACGTATTTTTGATTTTTTTTTTTTTTCATTACTGCTGATGTGACTATGGTTATAACCTCCTCCCACCCCTCTTGTCAGAAAAGGTAAGCATACGACAGACCCCCCTCCTCCTAGGTGCTTGAACACCCCCTTAATTATAAAATATTTTATTTCCAAAATCAACAAACATTTTATTAGACGTAGTTTATTAACAACAATATATGGTCCATATGATTAAATTACCTAATCTATATTTTTTTTATTGAGACCACAGATATATTTGGTTCAGCGTGCAGTGTGCATATCATCAAACTTCTATATAGGCTAGGCTTATTGTATAACTGCGATTATGACTTGCAGTGTTGCAGACTGCTGCAACTAGATACTGATGACGTTGACGTATATGTACTTATGTGTGTGTTACAGTGACGGAGCCGACAAGCAAAGATTCTACGAGGTGTCGTGCAAGCCGGGCGTGGAGGGCAGACCGTGTCTGTTCATGGAACGCAAACTGCACGGCCATTCGACGTGCGTGCAACGATATTCGTATTCGTACGCGATTGTGCGCGAGGAGAACGGCCGGCATCATCACGGTAGCACGTACAACAGCAACGGCAACAACAACAACAACAACAACAACAACAACAACAACAACAACAACAACAACAACAACAACAACAACAACAACAACAACAACAACAACAACGGCAAACAGACGTTCCAGTCGCTGTTCCCGAACGACAACAACGTTTGGAAATTGGATTACATAAAGGTGCGCAGCGGGTGCGCGTGCATGGTGCAGTCTCCGAAAAAAAAGCAACAAAAGCAGAGGCGGAAGAACGGCGCAGGTGGTGGCGACGGTAAGAATAGGTCGCGCCACAATGAGCGATAACCGAATCGACGACGACGACGACGCCGCCACCGCCATATGTTTATATAGCCGTCGACGCACGCGGTCGTCACGAGCACGGTGTGTTCCGCGCTCAGTCCTATTTATAAAACGGATGACGGCGACCACGACGACAACCCTTTCCATGTAATAATCTTAATACTCCCTTATCATCGCGCTTCATTGCCTGTATATACATATATATGTATGTAGTAATATTGGACGCCACTTAATTGGGTGCGATAGCGGTCTTTTTCATGAAGTTCCTCGAGTGCTGTTTAAAGGCCACAAGAAAAAAAGCCATTGAAAAAAAAGACAAATTGTTTTACTTTGGACTTTGTACATAATACAACAAAATAATGATAACTAGGTGTTTTTCATTGTATTTGTTGTCATTTTAAAAATAAATCATTTTCAACAATCACAGGTATAATAATAATATGGTATAGAGCTTATAGTCAATAATAATCTTTATAATCTTAATTCTCGAATTCTTAGTAAAAGTGTATGGTATGCGCAATTGCTGTTGAAAAATCTGGAATACTTTAGTATATAAATAACAATCAGAATCCAAAGATCATACAAAATAATAAATATGATGAAATTATATTACCATGGAATACTAACCGACCATTAACATTCAACACATATTATAATACAATATTAATATTATCTGTGATAATTGAAAATTATTTATTTATTATACCGTTAATTATAATGTGATTATACCCATTATACTATGAGAAATTAATAAAAATGTAATAAAAATACCTATATATAGTTACCATTATTTCGTTATATTATGTATAAAATCCAAATAAAAACAATTTGTCTTTTTTTCCTGTGGCTTTTTTAGTTTTTTGGCTTTTTTCCGTGGCTTTTTTTCTTATTACCGCTATATACATATATATATATATATATATATATATATATATAAATATACAGGGTGCGCGGCAGTAAGTTCTGACAAATTTTTATCTACATGTATGAACAAAGTATTGGAGGCATATTATAAAACAAAGTATACGCAATTATTTAAATTACCACCGCCATTTTCGATACAATGTGGCATTTGAGCCGTACACTTCGAGGGGGGAACGACGATGCTACGGGGACCGTAATGTCTGTACGTCTTGTTTGAACTAATAATTTATGGTCTGATAGTCTTAAACACTGTAATTAGGCAGGTAATGAGTTGTTAAGTGTTTTCAGATAACGTACAGATGTTACAGTCGCTGTTGTGGCATTGTTTTCCTCAAAAAAAAAAAAAAAAAAAAAAGAACTGCCTAAATACCGCGGCATCGAAAATTGGTGTTTGGAGACATTGAATAATGTCAGTTACAAAACTTTAGACGTTTCTCATTTTTTATAAAACTATATTAATTTGTCTGATGAAATATACTATTTTATTTATAATATTCCTCCAATGCTTCATTCATAAACTTGGATCAAACGTTGTCAGAACCCACTGCTGCACCCTGCATATTAATGTACCGCATAGCGTTCTAGGGAAAGGATAAAGTCATTATGAATAAAATCATTTACCTACCTGATTCCGTGAAATGATACTAACTATTCAATATATCGTGTACTATCACTTATATCAATAAAACAATCGGCTACAAATCGAAAAATATAATTTTTAGAAAATCAAATTTAAAGTTAACTTCAAAAATCTCTCCATTCGCTTTATTTGTTACAATTACTTGCTTAAATAATATGGTGGAAATTGTCGTCACAATAATTAAATTAATATAAAAGAGGAAATATTAAAATGAATGTTAATTTCAACAAATATTATTCATATATTTTTTTACTTGCGGCCTTATTGTAATGCCGTATAGATACTGACACTATGACGATATTATGAACACTCCTATTTGAAATTTCAAACGGCTCTCCTTTATATACTTGTTTTCAGTATTAAATTATTGATGGGTACTAAACATTATTATACATTAGATTATGTAGGAAAAATATTTTCGTTTTTTTAAATGTAATATAAGCCTTAAAATAAAGTTTATTTTTGAAAAATGTATTTTTTAAAAACAGGAAATATATATAAATACTCAATTATATATATATATATATATATATATACATATATTAAGTTGTAAAACGTTAAATACTTTTCCTACACAATCTAGTAACAAGATTAATGAATACATATTTTTTAACGAAATTTAAATCTGACCACTGGAAGTACTGGAAAAGACATAATTTAGTAGTTTCGTACCGAGTTAGAAGGCAAATTTAGAGAACATTTGAAATTTCAAAGAATTTATAGTGATTATGGCTCAACACACAAGCACACACACTAACGTTCATTAGAGTAAAACACATACGCATGGATAGATAATGAATTGGCAAATTTTCTGCTCCAACAGACTTACCGTTCAAATAGGACATGAGGTTAATGATTATTATTATTGAACTTGAACCGCTGTAAAAACGCTATATCTGCGTGACTCTTAATTCATAAACGCTAAGCGTATAATCAATTATTAAAGTTTATGCATATAACTATTCGTTCTCTCCTCCCCCCCCCTGCCACTGTAACAACGTACATTAAGTATAACACGGATAATTTTTTTTCACTATTTTTAAAATTCTAAATTTAAAAAAAAAAACATTTTTAATAGAATATTTAGAGCTTAAAATTGCGTAAATTACGTGACACGCTTTAGAAAATGTATATAATTGAAAAAAGCAATATTTTCGTTAGATTATTAAAAAAAATTCATTATTTTAATAGTTTAAAATTGTCTGTTAATTATTGATTAGAAGAATAACGGTTTTCAAATATATTGAGCGATGCCGCGAATAGCTATATTTCCACTTTATTCGAATTCATCGATTTATATAGTATCGAGTGATTTTTTTTCACTAGAAAACACGCGTTTTCTCGGTAAATTTTGTGTTAGGAAATGTTTTTTATACAAAGAAATAATCATTATACATTTGCATTGAATAAAGAATACTGAATAGAGTGGATAGTGCGACCAGTGTGTGGAAGAATATATTATTTCCCTGTCTCTTATATGCATCTTTTATTTAAACTTAAAACGCTTATATGCGTATGCAGATTGTTTGAAAATATATTTTAAAATATGACAATTCGTTTACAGGTTGCAAAAAATATTGTTAAAATATTAAAAAAATCATCAAAATAATTTTGGGTCCAACCCTTCTTTTGTATTAAATTTAAATATATATATATATATATATATATATATGTACCTATTGTGTATTTTTAATTTTCGAGAAAATATACAGAGAAATTGAGTGTTTTATATGTTTAAAAGCATTATATACGTATATTGTACTAAGTTAATAAAATGAAAAATATGCTATTTTTATGTATAAAAAAAAAATCTTATCTTAAACTCAAACAAGATATGTATTTATTATTCGATTATTTTGATATATATTTCACGTATATACTTACGTGCATGCACCATCTATATAGGAATAAGGCGATTAGTGATAGACTTTAAAAAAACAAAAAAAACTCATTTTCATTGCGATATAATGCAGTTTCGAATTATTGAAAACTTATCATGAGTTTAATAGAAAAATATTATGCTATGCAGTACGAAAACTATCGTAAAATTTAATATTGTATTATATACATATACTATATATACGGATGGGGACACAATAATTTTGAAAATAAATTAAACATATTATCATAATATATTCTTCCAATAATATATACCACCCGTTCCACTAACAATATCTCGGATTTCATTTTAGCCACTAACCTGGGCCTATTTTTTATTTTTTTTGCAGGGGGAGGATTCACATGTCTATTATTTTATTATAAAATAATAACACAACATTATGATGCATTTTTTTTTCTTTTTTGCTCGATTGAATATTATATTCATTATATATATATATATATATTGATAAAATCATAAAGAAAATGACAATATAAAAAAAAATTTCGGGTTTAAGTTTTTGTTTAATATTTCTCTCCGATGGTTTTGAACACACACACACACACACACACACACACACACACACACATATATATATATACATATATATAGCTAGCGATTATATAATAATAATATTATATATTAAATAAAACTATTTATAGTCATTCGAATGTTACCTTAGGCTTATGTGAATAGGTATAATATTGTTAAGTAATTACGACTGCTTCGCCATACATAATTATTATAATAATAAATAAATAAGTACATTATAATAATAAACGTTTTTTTATAGTAAATATTTTTTAACTCGTTACCTCGATGTATAATTATCGTATTCGGGATGAATTTACAACATCATAATAATCATGTATATGTTAGTATATTTATTATTATTTTATCGAATAAAGCGATTTATATATATATATAGCATTATTATTTTCATACGTCATCTTTTTATAATATATATATATATATATATACTATACCTATATATAATAGTAGTATAACGCTTTTATAAAGATTAATATTATGATTTTCTCGGACACGAGCCATATATTGTTGTTAACAATTTTTTTATTTTCATAATTCTTCTGTACCATTATTATATTATATGAATAGTATAATAATATAATATATGTGTGTATTTTTGGCGATCTAGGAAAAAACACAACGGAAAAAATCAATTTATAAAATATAATTTTCGAGTGACCTATATAAAAGAAAAACAATTATAAAGTTTGGATTTAAATATTTATTAAATATCACTAAATCCGGTAAATACATAATATACTCTTTAAAATGTGTATGGATTACACACACACAAAAAAAAAAATAATAATAATAATAATAATATTTCCCGCAAAATGTCATCGCGTTTTTTTTAATTAAAGAAATAAAATTAAGCGTAGGTACATATATATATATATATATATGTTTTATTTATCCATTTGCTTTTTATCACATTTTTTCCGTATACTCTTTTTAAAAAAAAAATATTATTACTATTTATAAGTACGTTTGTGTATACGTAATAATAATATAAGTATATATATATATATATACCTATATATATATATATTTTTTTTTAATTTTTTTTTTTTTTTGTTAATATATTATTACAGTGTTGAAATAGTATATAGGTAAAATATTTGTAAATTTTATGTTGTTTATTTATTTATTTACTATTTTATATACACTATTAGCTACTAAATATTATTATTATTATAATATTTTGATTATCAAGTATAAATTTTGTATTTGTATTTTATACATTTATTTTTTTTTTTTTTTTTGTATTTTGTTTATTTTTGATTTTTTTTTTATATAAATTTAAATATTCATGTTCATTATTTTATACCTGCCTATATACTAACAATACATTAAACGGCATTTGCGATTACATTATTACATCATAATATAAAATATAACGTTACATAATAGACAGTTACATAACTATTGTCACACACACACACACAAATATTTATATATAAATATTATTATAATATTCGAGTTTATATATTATGTCCAGATGGTAACTCTAATAGTATATAATATAGGTATATATTACGGAATTTATAATATATATAGGCGTTGGTATATATATACTATATTCCAGATACCTACAGATATTATTAATTATGATAATGTGTTTACCCTTTGTACTTTAAAATAATAAAAATATAAGTGTGGCTACTATTTTTGGCATATGTATCGAACTACGATTTGTGGTTAATTTTTCACAAATGTAACATTATATATATATTTTTTTTTTTTATGTATCTATCAATATTTAATTGAAAAACTCTACGGACATTCTATATAATATACCGATTAATATTACGATCACCAAATTCAATTATATTATTGATTGTCGGCCAAATTTTTAAAGCATATTATTATGATATTATTTTGTTCGTTTCGTGTGTAAATTGAAAATTCATAATGGATGTACTAGCTTTTGGGGAAAAAAAAAAAAAAAAAAATGTAAAAATTAACAAAAAATAACAATAATTTATTACGAGACGGCGTTTTATGTATGCAGTTAAATCGACATTTATGTTGTCTATAGGAATTTTTAGGAGCGCAAAATTGTCTAATGCCCAATATATACATATATGCGATTATAACAATATACATTGAATGCTAAATTGATGACCCTATTGCAATAATTATTTTAATTTATAAGTAATATTCTAATACGGAGACCGTCCTATAAACTAGATATATGCATGCACGCAGTTTAGATTTATATTTGATGATTGTGATCGAACAGGCAAAAAAAAATGTAAAAGCACTTTTTGTAATTTAATAAAGAAAATATACTTACATTATTTTGTTTTTTTTTTTTTTTATATATATATATAGGTATCTATATAATTATATCTAACTAATAAGTTTATTATTCTATTTTTTTTTTTTTTTTTTTTTTTTTTGTCAAAGTTTCATGAACGTAATAATAGTAAAATAATTATACGTTGAGGTACTTATCGATAAGATAAATACATAATTTTGAATACAGAACGATAATAGTTTCAATAAATTGTTTAAAACACTAGCACTATGACACTGTATAATTTTGTAATTGCAGAATTGTGGAAACCGATCGATTTATTGACTTAAAACGTTTATCACAGGTATTTTTTCAACACATATTCGATTATTTTGATTTAAAATTATTCATATTTTCGAAATTCGAGGTGAAATTGTAACGTATTTAATCTCGCGTGTATACTGAAATCATCGTACAGATTTTGGTATCAGTACTAATACTCGTAATAGGTTCCAAATCTCGTCTATACACGGAAACAAATGATTTTTTTTTCTCAGTCTATAAACGTTGTAATTTTGTATTCTATACGCTATTAACTATATGCTGTTTTAAATCATGTATAATAATATAACCGAATTTCATCGATGAAACAAAATTCAACATAATAATAAATACAACCAAGATTTTCACCACAGGATCGTATTATATCTTACATTTTTACCCATATAGGTCAACGGAATGTATATTATTTATTAGGTCCACTATATTATAATATGCACTGTATACAAAAATACCACAAATTGCGTACTCGCGACCCCGGAAGAAATTGCCTTAATTTTTCTTGTATTTATTGTTTTGTCGTATTTATTGTATCAGCCAGAGCTGTATAGTATATAATAACACTAAAAACCATAACGTTTGAGTTTTATTGAAAGTAATGTCCGTATACCGATATATCGTCGTAAACGCAATAAATAGATCGTTCAACTTCGAAAATCATTTTATTATACAACCAATGAAAAATGATCACAATATGATCAAAACGATAACGATTTCCGGTTTGAACCGAAGAAAAAAATAATTAAATTGGATTCGATTTTATGTATAACAGAGCATATTCGAGTACATTTATTATGTCGTACACAAATTGTCTCACAACTATATATAGGATATAATATAGTAAGTATACGTACGATCAAGACCATGAACGAATTTCTCGGGGCGGTTATGTTGGGGGAGGGGGGAGAGGGTTCGAAATCATTATACAATCATTGTGTGTACTGTCTCGTTATATTAATACAATTTTTAAAAAAATGCTTCTTCGAATCTTTATATCATATTATATTGTCTATTTATATTTGCCATTCATAATTTTTCCATTAGGCATCAGGTATCTAGATCATCAAATTTTTTTTTTTTTTTGGGGGGGGGGAGCTATAATTTTTTTTAAATATTCTAGGCCCGAAAATATACAACACTGAACCAAATATATCTGTGATTTCAATAAAAAATATAGATTAATTTAATAATATGGTTGTTAATATACTACTACGTCCAATAAAATGTTTGTTGATTTTGGAAATAAAATATTTGTTAATTTAACAGTAAAATAAAAAACGGATTATTGATTTAACAATATCATTTATTAATGTCTTGAGTAAAATTATCTAATTGAATACAGATTTATTTGAATTAACAAAATATTTTGTTAATTCAATTATAAATATTTTGTGTTTTTTTCTTTCTTCTTCTTCGTAGAACAAACGCCCATTTGTTAATCAAAATAGTCAATTTAAACAGAATATTTTTCGATTTAATAACATATTTTATCATAATAATAAAACATGTATTAATTTTACAAATTATTTTTATTAAATTATAACTCATATATTTTGTGAAATTTACAAAATGAATTTGTTATAGTGCAACTAGCCACCTTGGTTAACTGGTTAACTATATTAAAATAATAATAATTGTATTATTTCAACAAATATTCGTTTGTTAAAATTTGATTATTGCATATTGTTAATTCTACCAATGATATCTGGTTCAGTGTAGGTATATGTGTTAACTAACAATAAACTAATAATAGTAATATAAAATGTACACATAATAAACTCTGTAAATGAATAGAAATGTATTTTAATAAACAATATAATTTTAGTTTTACACTATTACGGTTTTTTTTAATTTAAGCAAAATACTACAATATTTTTCCTATTGGAATGACTATTTCTCCATGACATACTAGATGACTTTTTTCTCAACTTATACATTTAGTTTTTCCTACCTTTAGACTCTTTTAGCATATTAACTCGTTATCATATCATTCCTGCCGGACATTTTTAGTTTATTCATAAGAATTATAAGCCTATAATTACTACAATAGTACAATAGAGGGCTTGCTAAAACTAAAGCAAGCAGACAACAGAAAATTAGATTTTTCAGTAACACTACAATATTATATATAATATTATAAAAGGTGTAAACACTTGCTTATCAGTTGCGATTGAAAAATATATCGTACCAGTAAAATAATTCACCGCTAGATAACATTGAATACACTATATAATATGATATTAAAATACAATGTCAAAAAAATAAAAAAAATGTATATTTGCACTAATAGAATACAAAAAGACAATAAATACACTAAATTATATATTCCTAATTATACCTAATTATTTATGTTGAATTGTTTTAAGAGATTGATTTTAATTCAATTTAGCTTCAAGTTTGTGTAAGAGGATATCCCGAGTGCGTCCCAAAATGATATTTTTTTAATGTCCTGAGCGCGTTCGCAAAAAGATAATATATAGGAATATACGTCCCAAGAAATAATGTTTTTTTTTTTTTTTATGTAGCCCGAATGCGTCCCAGTTCATTTAGAGTTAATTTGTGGTTGATGTTTTTACCTACAAAATGTGTGTATGTACATACAAAAAAAAAAAACACATTATTATAAAACCAATGGTTTCCTCGCTCTGCTCAGAAACTATAACTAGATATCGATAAAATTGATTTATAATCGTTTCAAAATTAATAACATATTCACCACCAGTGTCCTATCCGATGAGCGAATCATTACCATCGCTTTGACTTACCGCTTTTCGTTATTATTATTGTTAATATTATTATTATTATTTTTTTTTTTTTTGCAAAATTTAAATATTATAATATTAATATATATATATATTCAGCGTAAACGTCTGTCCACGCGTGAATACACGCGTCATAAACACGTGCGCGGCAGCTATCTTTAAAATGGTAATATTATGTTGGAATAATATAAAACTTAAACCATAATTTATCATATGTCTGGGATAATAATATTAATAATACTGTTTTTCGGTAAACTCGAAATAAATTTATATAGCTATGTATTTTTTATTTTTACGATAGAAGTTAAACGATAATATTTGTCAGACTGTAGATAGCGGTTGCAGTAGACATACCAGTATTCAACCGTTTTATTTCAAATCGGACACGTATTAGGTATAGTTGGAATAAAAAAAAATCTTTAATGAATTGCTGAATCACATTTAAAAAAAAAACATGGTGAGTAAAAATACAAGTTTATAAAAATAATAATATTATTAACATACGTATTGATGCAGATTACGATTTTTTATATTTTTGTTACGTTAAAATAATTAATTTGGACGATAATATAATAGTATATATATATACTATAGTGTCTATATAGGAGGAAAGGTGTACACGAGGGAAATATATCTCACACCTTTAACTTTTTCCTTTTTTTCTTGCCCTATTTACCTTATATTCAGTTCTAGTTTGAAATTTAAATTATTTAATTGTATAACATAAATACTTAATATATTCAAATAATCACTTTTTCAAGAAAATAATGGCCGTTATATGTTTATATTATGTATGCCAGTATTCAGTAACAGAGAACAAGTGTGTTGTGTTCGAATATTGAACATTGTTTAAACGTATGTTATTATATTTTATAATTTATACACATTGTTTTTGAGTAAGCTGAATGAATGTCTTGCTATATTATCCGTTCATAGAAAAATAAAATTGGACGTGTAGATGATATAATCGATAAAAATAAGATGAAATTGCCAAAAAAAAATAAATAAATAAATAAATAAATAAACAAGAAGAGTTGTTTTTAAATTAAAATATTTAAAAATTGAAAATTAATTAATTCAAAAATTTCAACACTTATAAAAATAAAAATAAATATATTACCTATAACATCATTATGGCTTAAGGTCAAAACTACTTGTTACTCCTAAAATATTTTATTGAATATTCTCAATACATACTCTTTTTTTTTCTATATTATTTTTATGATACATATAATATATATAATGTAATCGTTTATAATTTATTTTTATTATATTATATTTATTATGATATTGATGTACCTACTGCAAGTACATACTATGTCAAACACGGCGTCGTCGCACGCAACATATTTAACACTTGGTTTATGACTTGATAATATTTTACAAGATATCGTACAAGTTCTGTTCAATAAATTACTCAGGCGTGAAATGTTTTAAATACACTTTTTTTTTTTTTTATTTTGGTTTGTTTATTTTTAGAGTTACGGCGCAGTGATTGTTCTAATCTAGATGTTGATAATAATATAGAATTTAACAGTTGATAAAATATTATATACAACAATACAATAATCTAAAGAATGATTAAGCATAACGGACGAATGGAAATATTGTAAATATAATTATATTACGCGAACGGAAGCAATGAAGGAGCTAAATGTTAGCGGTGGTGTATTCGGGAGAAGAAATTGATCAGATTTCTTTGATGGCACAGAGCTGCTCGGAAGAACAGTAATAGAGAATATAATATTATTGGAACGACATTGTACGTTTTTACGGTTTTCGAATTTCAGAAATACTTTCCGAAAAATTACAGTAGAACTAAAAGGATTAGAAGAAATTACTCGGAGAATATATAGGAACATCGTGAAGCGAATGATACGTATACTCGCGTATAAGTAATGTATCTCTATAATGAATTGTTGAGATTGGATAAAAAAAAAAAAAAAAATAAGAAATAACCTACAGCGCTAAGTGCTAACAATACATTTTGATATTATTGCAGTTTGAGAAACTGCACAACTCAGATAATAACTATAGAAAGGAGGAGAAATGATAAGTTCTATACTTGTTGGAGATAATTGAAGTTGAAAAATTCTTTTTTTCCAGAGTATTCGAAAAATATCGGGATCGTGTTTTATAGTGGATTTCCCATTCAAAATATTATTGTCTTTTGGACAATTTTGTCAGTACAATGGTTTTTGCAACTTATATAACGATTAACTCGTATGTTTTAAAATCATATTTGTATTTCTTCCAGCGTGACTTTATTTTCAAAAAAAAAAAAACATTAACCCTGCAGCTCGAATATACGAGCATTGATTTTTATTACTATACATATATATATATATATATATATATAGAGTCCATTTCGGCTGTTACTATATTATATATATACAGATTAAGTCGTGTATACTATAGATGCGTTCAAATTTCGTATAAAACGTGATTTATTCAGTTGACCTAACCCACTGGAAAAAATATTTATTTTCCGACACGGAATATAATATACCAGCAATATAAAATCGAAATTTTTTTTTGTCGACATTATATTATTATACATACGATATTGCGTCGTAAATAAAAGATTCAATAAAAAAAAAAAAAAACCTTTTTAGTTTTTACTTATTTCGCAAAGTTTTCGGACTGTATAATAATATGTGTATATATATATATATACGAACTATAACTATGTTGGAATTATTCGATTTTGTTTTTTATTCTATTATTGCGAACTATACAATAATAAATATCATATCGTGCGAAATAGCTTTGTGTCGTAAAAGTGCAATAATATATATTTATCAAACGTATAATATTATTATATAGTCGGGCAAAAGATCGCACCGTAACGCCTTAAAATATTAAACGTTAAGCTTGTATAATGTGTATACATTTTATATATATTATATGATAACTCGAAACTTTTTACTTTACAATATTGTATTGTATTTTTTTTTTTTTTTTTTTGGATTTTATCGTTTGATCGCAATTATTGTATTTTTTTTTTTTATTATTATTATTATTATTATTATTATTATTGCAGTACTACTATATTTCGGCACGCCCAGCTAGGATTTCTTTTTAGAATCGTGACAAACGGTGTTTAACGGCGGCATTGTCACGTACGACAAAACCGAAAAGAAAAATGTGATAAACTTTAGCTTTAATGACCGTCAATAATTTATTTTACATATATATGACATAATATGGAATATCAGCTGTCAATATGATTATTCGTAAATACACGTCGTGCAGACGAATATTATATTATACACGGTGTATCAAAAGTCTTCATCCAATTTCAAAAATTTATATTTATATTAAAAATGAAGATATAAGGGTGAAATAAAGTAAAATATATTCTTAAAATAGTCACGTTTTATTTACTTTGGTTACAAATGTTCAATATGACCCCCACCGGCCGCCCGACACACATCTATACGGTAAACAAATTCTTCCCAAACGTTGCTGATCATATCTGGTGTCACGGCATTAACAGCATCTTTGATTCTGATTTTTTAAGCTCTTCCAAGTTTGTAGGTATAATGGTGGTACATACACTTTATCTTTTATGTGACCCCATAAAAAAAAAATCACACACTGTGAGGTCAGGGGAACGTGGTGGCCAGGGATGAATCGCCAAATCGTCGTTTCCTTTACGCCCAATCCACCGCTGAGGGAGTTCGCCGTTCAAATGCCGGCGAACTTCTAACTTCCAGTGCGGCGGTGCTCCATCTTGTTGAAAAACAAACTCATCACTATCCGCTTGTAACTGTGGAAACAACCATGTTTGCGACATGTTTAGATATGTGTTACCCGTTACCGTGTTTTCTGAAAAAAAAAAAAAATGGACCGTAAACTTTTTCCCCGGAAATTGCGCAAAAAACATACAAACTAACGGTTCCTTGTTCACTAACCATTACGGTGCCAAATTTATCAACTAGATAACGTAAAATAAACTTAGTTATCTAACCTTTCCAAGAATACATTGATCATTAACCTGCGATTAACCGTTGCCGAACTATATCAGTTCGTAATCGGATGAAGACTTTTGAAACACCGTGTATACGTCACACGTCCAACGGCTAAATGAAATAATAATATGTATATTCTAATTCTATAATAACCGATAAATGAAATACTTTTGAACACCATTGTGACTGTTATGTTATAAACGATTATAAACCCAAATTACGAAAACATTACACTTGTTTTAAATGCGTACTATGCCTATTTCAACAATAATAATCTTCAGTGTGAACAAAAAATACCGAGTTTTAAAAAAATTTTAAAAACCCGAGTTTTCAGTTCGCACTATGAAGACGACAACATAATTATTGTACTGAAATACGTACACGCAATTAGAAATGTATTGACTCTGTGATTTGGGTTCGTATAATAATTTATAGTTATGAAAATTTTTAATTTCGTATCCAGTTTTCAACAGGTTCTGTATACCTAGACATTTTCTAGGGATGTTTTAATAAAAACAAAAATCTATCTCTTGTCATTATAACTTTTATATTGCTAAGTAAATGAGTTATCACGGATTTCTTTAAATATATAATATATGATCACCTAAAACGAATAAAAATTAATTTAATGTGAAAGTCTTAAAAAAGTTATAACTTATATACATTTTAACATTTGTAGACGACAATATTTCAGAGCCCTCATCGGAGTTTTAAAACTTTCTAAACATCGATTCAACTTGTTATTTTTTTTATTTTTTATTTTTCACATTATAATGGATCACTGTTTTTTTTTCGATATTTGATATTTAAAAAAAATACGCCGATGTATCTGTTGTCTCTGGAATTTTGTTCTCTGTCAAATTTATAATAGGTATTTTAATTTCAGCAATAGTTTTTAACGCGTTTTAGTTTGATTTTCATCAACATATTTTTACCATAGAATTTTAATGCGGTACGTCCACTTATAAATCTACAGTGCCTATATAGATTATATAACTATCTCGACAATAAACCATATATACTACGATTGGCTTTATATACATGGCTTTATCGTAGTCTTACTATCTCTATTGTCCTATCAATTTATATGTATATTTTTTTTTATAATTTATTTATATATTTATATTCTATAATAGGTACGTATATACTTTTAAGTAGGTATCTATTTAAATAGAATTATTGTTTTATTTACATTTTATACGATATATTACTAAAAAGAGTTAAAGTTACATGACGTGTAAAATATATACAGTGTTAAGGTTATTTGATATTTTCTTTATATTATATTGTATATAGGTACCTATACCATATTTTTTTATAACATGGGTAAGTAAAAAAATAACTGATAAATTTAATTTACACATTTAATCATTTCCGTCCAACAATAACTTGTTTATATATTGAAAGGTATGGTAATACTCTCGACAGGGGGTGTCATGTTACCGCGTATATCACCAGCTTTGAGTGTACTCCATGGTTATATATTTTATTCATTATAATTTATAATATTATCTCTTCCCTCATTTAAACCTACACCTATTTTGCAGTGAAATACAATCTTAATCATCGGTAAGTTTTTAAAATGAACTTAAATGAGAATTTACCCGTTTACGATGAAAATTAACTTGGGTATATTTACAAATTGTATTGGTAGGAGAAATTTGTCCCTGATGCGATCTCGATGAATGGTTTTGGATCTCAAATAGGTATTGTAATTTGACACTATTAATTTAAACAAAACGATACAACACAATTTTATTTTAGTCGATGATTTATATTTAAATAATTCAACAACAACACGAAAATAATTGAAACAAATATGAATAGACTTGTCTAAATACCCATACTTACTATTGCGTCATATAATTAAACACACCTGTATATTATTATAAAATCGAATAAACGTAAACAAGTCCGGCCTACTATAGTGAGTCGTCGTGGTGTCCGAAAAAGGTCGGTCATTTTGTACATATAACATTAATTATTATATAACCTACGAGGTCAACAAATCCGACCTTGTTGTGTCGGATATTGAATATTGTACCAAAAGCAATACGATTGACTTATGCTCATATCGCAGAATTTTATTTCTACAGATTTACATTCTGATTTATGCGTATATTCGACGCGAACAGTGTAACATATGTTTTTTGATTTATTTGCGTTGCCATATTGATAACGTAAACGGAATATATAAAAAAATATACATTAGAAATCAAAATTCACATTTTAAAACTATAAATTCATTTCGACAGCGATTGACGTACGATAAAACCGATTGCGGACGAACATAATATAATAACCGACGTTAAGTATATGTCATAACTGAGTTGGACCGTTTTATCATTAATTAAATCTTGTTTTCTGCAGCTCTGAACACAGACGATTTAATATAGCCAAAATTTATATTATATCGAACTTGAACACGGTTGACATGTCTCAGTCATCGAGCGACAGTAGAGACGAGTATAAAGATTCGGAGACGGATTTGCTACGACTGTACACGGTACAACCACACTATCACGTGGTCACCAGGCAAGACCTGAACAGGGAATATCACGATAAAAGTCATTCGACGGTGTCTCATTCCGAACCCATCATCAATAACTATTACACGTGGAACTCGTCCAGGACGAACGCACCCATTCACAAGTACGTACGCACGTGAAATACAATATTTATAGGTTATTTTCACGCGTGTATTGTCATATTGGTATAATATGTAACTTGACAGTCGAATGGCAAAACCCAGGGCAACATTTTAATAGGTTTTATATGTGTAGGATGTTTTGAGAAAATAGGAAATTATAAAGGTGAAATATTTATTAAAAACATGTTTTTTTCATAGTGTGGCCATAGTAACTGTGACAACAGAATCCATAGATCTTACATCATAAAAAAGTTAAATCGGAATAGACACGTTATTATGCACACGATTTTATGGCTGCCCAGAAAATTTACGGTTCGCCATGTAGTAAATATAGCACAGTGAAATTACGTGCAAGTCTGAAACAAAAATATTCTAAGAACTTATTTGGCAAGTAATAGAAAAATACCGTCAAGGGGATTGAAGTTGTTATAAAAAAAAAAAATTAGATTGTAGACAAACTTGATTTTATGGCTCAATAAATTAAAAAAATGTATTTTCCCTAAATAATCTAGATAAAAGGTTATAAATTCATACACATTTAAAACAGTAATCTGACATCGGGAAGTACGTAAACTAATCTTTCGTTTATTAGTCTAAAAACGCAAAAAGTAATTATTCGTGTATGAAAGTGCATAAAATACAAATAAATGTCGGTGACCACAATGGATTTTTACATTAATTTACAATTTACATCTAATAAACTGATTAAGTTACCAAATTACTGTCATGTTAATTTGCCTATACCCAGCTCCTTAGAACACGGTCAACTATAATATAATATATTAAACACTAAACATAACATAAAGTAAAAAAACACATTTTAAATATTTTATTAAAAATTGATAAATTTATAATCATAAAATATTTTCTTCGTACATCGATATAATCACACTGAAAAATCCGTTATTCAACAACGCGTACCTACTCCAATGTCGGAAAACATTGATGGAAATTGAGCATTGTAATATTTGTAGACTAGTCACTATAGTGTAAGAAATTAATGTTCATACCGAACGTTCATATTAAATACAGAAGATAAATCGGTGTTTTTATTTTTCAATAATTCAATCTAATAATATTTTTATATAATAAAGAAATTAATTTATCTAATTAAGTTTTTAAAATCAAAACAAAAAAAAACCCTTAAAAACGAATTTTAACAACGAAATGAAAACACTGTAGGATAAATACTTTTCTCGTATATTTACCACGGTGTCCCGTATTATTTACCGCGAAAACAGAGAAATATTTATACTTAAACTAAAGACCCATTTAAAATAATTTAAATGAATACATTGAAATTACGAAAAAAAATAATATTTAGGATCTAGGTAAGTACTCGAAAAATTAATTTAATTCGAAATATATTAATTTAAAATGTAAGAATATTGAATATCATATATATATATATATATATATATATATATTATAATAGACAAGATGATTAATGCAGCTTAAAATATTAATAAAGTTATTTCGGTACTTTTTTTTTCTCTTATCAATTATTATGAACTTTTATTGAAATTAAAACGGTGCGGATTATGTACGTTTCACATCGATATAATATAATTCGAGGATTGTAACCCCGTTGAGCACGATGTCACTGGTTTGCCGTTAAAAAAGTGTTCTTTTAACCATAGCCTGTTTGCGCCAAATGTACACTAAAAACGTTTTCCTGTAGGTGCTTTTTTAGTTGGTTAATTTCAAAATGAATCACGACGTAGCGTGTAACGCTGAACGTACACGGTTCAATATTTGATTGATCGATGCGTTTGTGTATAATAATAATTAATGATTTTTCCAAAAGTGTTTAATGTTTGTATTGTCCAATGTCATTGAACAACGACTGTAATCGAATGTGCATTAAAGGGCGTTGGAATACAATATATTGCTACGTTGTTAAACATTGGCAGTTTACAAATATTCTGCGTTCACTGTGAATGAAATAACACGTGACGTTGAACGAAGATATAAGTCATTTATACTCCGTTCGACGTTCGAATGCTGTTCAATTCCACAGAACGAATGTCTATACGATTTGATTTAATTCGTTTGTACTTTTATAACCGTATTTATACGCAGTTATCCGCATCGATCGACCCTAAACGTATATCGAACACACGAATTGATTGATGAATTTGAAAAAGGAAGAAAATTTCCACGTGTGTGTACATTTGACGCAAAAGAGTTATGATTAGAGCAGAGAACTTGTAGCATTTGCACATTTGTCGTACGTAATCAAACGAGTAGCAGAGTAAGAAACAAATTGGTTTTATACTAAGACTTTAATGCCAGATTTGTAATTTTATTTTGGCATGTGAATGCATGTTTTGATTGTTTTTTTGTTTTTAGGGCATATTTCCTCCATTTTATGCTTTTTAAAGACATATTTCATTTAATCAATAACTCGATCATATAATATGGTTGTATTGACTGTTCGACGACACGTTTTTCCTAGAAGCGCTTGAGGATCGCCGATTAGATAAACATTCCGTCTTTAAATTTTATTTATATACTCGACCAGGTATTGCTGGCGGGCGAGTGCACAAAGACGGACGTTGCGCGTGAATTATTATTATTCTTGATTATTGTGGCAAATAGATTATGTGTGCACAATTTTTGTTTTTAAAATCGGAAGAAATTTCTGCAAGTTTATAATTCAAACAAAGTAAAAAAAAAACATTTTCAATATAATTAATATAATACATAATTTAAATGAAAATACTCTTTGTTTTTCATTTCATAATGTATATTTCTTATACATATTTTGGGTTTCTATAAGTATGCTTGATATGTTATTTTATTTTGCATATGAATGCATATTTGGTGACTTTTAAGGTCTACGAGTCCCTCTGCCTTAGTCATGGTTAAAAAAAAAAAAAAAAACAATAATTATCGCTGCTGTCCCTCACAGGGAGAGGGCGGCAATCATATCGGCGTTGCACTCGGTCCAGTCGTCATCGTCGTATCCACCGCAGGCGTCGTCATCGATGTGGCCATCGTCACCGAAGCCGTCCAAGAGTTTCACCAGATCGCACCGCGTCCGGGACATCGTGCACATGTGCTCGGAAGAGAGGTACTCGTATTCGGCGGACAACTATCATCACCATCACCATAATCACCATAACGATCGCGTTTTCCCCGTCGAAACGGAATATCGGTCACAGGACCATCACGCCACCGTCACGTCGGACAATCGCCGTTGGCCTCACGCCGGAAACGATTCGCGGTGTTGGTCGTGCACGGCTACCGATGGTAGCGTTGACGGCCTGCAAGATGACGACAGTGACAACGACAGGAGGTCACAGCCCCAGTCGCCACGGGCATCGATGTGGAAACGGTCGTTTTTGGGCCGACTGTTCAAAAAGAAACGTGATAAGAGATGATCGAGTTACTATTATATACATATATATATATATATATATATTTATATATTATATATATATATATATATATATACTGCACTTGGTTATAAACACGTCTGACGAGTGTAAATTTCATTTTTTTTTTTTTTTTTTTTGTTTTTATTTTGAAATTCAAATAGTACTTTGTCATTTTTCAATCGACAATAACGATTTTGCAACGGGTTCAAAAGAAAAACTGTTAGCACCCGGCGTTCTATATATCTGTAAATATAATGTAAAACGATATTGCCATAATGAAAATCATAGGCCACACTAGGTGTATATATATATATATATATACAGTGAAACTTTGGTAACTCGAAGGGATGCCTTGGCCCCTGCCTTACAATATAATATGATATGTGTGATGAATTTTTTTTCGACGTACATTACACAAAATTACTGAAATAATGTAACACGTACATACCTCGATAACTCGATGACGATGAGGAATTTCGCCTTTGCCCAGACATTAGATGGTTTACAGGTTGTACGTAAATATATTCAAGAACAACGGGAAATTCCAGACGAGACTTTTTCCCCGCTAAATGTAATTTAAAACTTTACAAATAGGCCCTTATCAAAAAATAAAAAAAAACAATCAAAAATATCTGATTTATTCCAAAAATAGTGCTACTTTATTTATTACATTGTATGTATTTATTTTATTACATACAATTTACAAACATATTTATTACGTTATACTTTTTTATAGAATACTTTTTTTTTAAATTAATACATTAATTAATAATAATAATAATATTAATACATACATACATTTAGTAAATACTTAAATAAATAAAATTATAAAATAAAGTCCTTGTGCTATTTAAAAAAATATTTTTAATATTATATATATATAAAATATTTAAAAATTTTTTTTTTTTTTTGCCGATTCCAGTTATCGAGGTTCCACTGTATATAGGTCTACAAGCGCTAAAAATTGTTTTATACATTGATTATAGGGCCAACTTCGAATACCACCTTCTTGTACCCCGTCGGGCAACCATTATATCTTAAACCGTGATCAAAATATATTCTGTACTCAAAATTAACATATAGAGAATAACTTGGGTGGGCCAAGTTTAGAACTTTGATAGGACATAGTGGTATCAAGTTCATGTACATTTAGGCAATAAGTATAAGCGTTCGTGCAATGCAGGCAAAAGTTGCGTCCCGTGGATTTAGAAAATAATAATACCCTGACATTCAGTATTTTATAAACTATTATTGATAAGTATTATTTTCTAATCGATATCATTATTTAACGAAATAGCAACGAGCATCAGTATATTTTCCCGATGCATTTTGATACGTAACGAATATCGATATAAAAATCAGTATTGACGGCAATCGACAGAATATGTTTTACCTCAAAGTATACTGTATTTGAACGAATCAAACGAGGCAATATAATGAACACATTATGCATAACCACAAAGTAGTTAAAATTTTAATGAGAGATGTTACTCTATATTTAGCCAAACATTGCCTTGCATTTCGTGAACATGACGAAAACAAATTAAGTTATCGAGGTGATTTTGTCGACTTAGCTCATGTTATAGCGCAGCATAATGTTATTTTAGCAACTTATAGAAAAACAAAACAATTCTGGGGAGAGGAGTTTATTAAATTTGTTAAGTAAAAGACATCAAAATAGTATACTGCAATGTATTACAGAATAAGTTCGTTTAGCTATTCTTGAAACTCTTCGCACATTGGAATACATGTCTATAATCATAAATAGGTACGTCCATAGATATATAGGCAGCCAAAACAGAATAATTAGTTATGGTTGCTCTCTATTGTGACAACGAAGGTAATTTATTCATGAAAATCTTATCACTGTCTCTCAGTGGAAGATGCTACTGCAAAAGACCCTTTCGATTTATTTACTAAAATGTATGATTTTCACAGTAATGATTGGCATAGATTGCTTATTGGACATTCATATTCATTATGGTGCGAATGCAATAAGAATAAATACGAAAGTTAATAATTTATGAACACTCATACAAAGATAAGTACCACGAGCAATTTATAGTTTGTGTAATGCACATCAGCTTAACTTGGTGATACCTAGTTGATGCATGTAATTCACGTGAAGACGCAATACATTTTTTGATATTTTGGAATCATTATATTCATATTTTGGCTCCAGAAAAAAAGAACTCTATGTTTAAAACCAAGAAAAGTTGATACCAAATTAAAAATTTCTCTGATTTAAAATGTTGTTGACGTCATGCTGGCTATCACACAGTTTGGCTATAATTAATCTTATTAATATATCATGCTATTTTAGCTGCTCTTAAAAAATTTCAAAATTGACAAAGGCTCCAATACAAAAAAAATTAGGATTAAATTTTAATTTATTTTAATGATTGTAATATTTAACGTGATTTTCAATAACGTCACCAATATCCAAATATTTACAGTCTTCTAACATTGATTTCTTCCTAGTAGTAACATTTATTTATTGCCCAGCATATTTTGGGTAGGATAAAATCCGCCAAAAATACGAGGGGGGCAAAATTTAACTTGATAACTATTTATAAAAATATGATTAAAAATTAATTTATAATACGAATTGCATTGAATATTTTATTATTCCAACTATAAAAAAATTTTATAATTTTAAAAATTCAAAATTTATATTTCATAATATGTAGGTAGGTAGAATGTAAATTACGAATACAGAAGTAATATGAACAATTATACCATTATTTTGATACCAAAGATACCAAACTCAGTTTTCATTGATTTTATGATTCATATCAATTAGATACAAGTTTATAATCAGTAACCACGGTTATCAGTCAAAATTAAATAAATATAAATTAGAAATTATGAAATTTAATTAAGTTAAATATAAATATAGATTTACGTATACTATAATAAACGTAATGTTTATGTTCATTTTTTGAAAGAAAATGAGTTGAAATGATTTGAATGTGAAAAACAAAAATATAGGTGTAGTTATAACTTATCTGAAGTTAGTGTAATTAAAAGAAACAAATACTTAATAAAATAATCAATGCAATTCATATTTTAACATTTTTTGAATTCATTTTTTTAAATATTTATCAACTTGCTTAATTGAAATATTTCCTGAAGTAGATATAATAATAGTTCTAAAAAATAAATATATACAGATATGTTAAAATCTCGAAACGATTTTATGGCTTAGAGATTCCAAATGTCTTACACGTAGATGAATAATAGTTCTGATTACAATAGTGAAAATGATAATGACATTGATGATGATGCGACGACGATGATATTTATAATAAAAATATGAACAATGTTCACAGTCAATCTGTGAATTATTTAGAAAATTAAGCGACTTGAGTCGGCGTTTTACTTTTCCCAATTTGTTTTTAACAATCAAGACATTATGTACCTTGCCAATTGGTTCAGCTTCTGCCGAACGCAAATTTTCCAAAATTAAATTGATAAAACGAGGTTAAGATTACCAATGAGCGACTCCAGATTAAAATTATTATCTCGTGAATGATACAAGTAAAATTGATTTTGATCAAGCGATAGCCTGCATAGGGAAATGGGGATGAATTCGCAATCTTATACGTACCAGCTTAGTTAAGTTAATACTATGTAAAATTTTTAATCCTCAAAATAAATATATGAACATCTATGGTAAGTTATGAGTGTTTGTTGTTATTTAAGAAAGCCTCCATTCAGGTCTCTAAAAGAAGTATGGAGTTGACTTCAGAGTTGTTGTTTGTTTTTTTGCTTTTATTTTGTAATAGTTCTGTGACATAAATATTGAGATGAAAAGGGTAAACATTCATAAAGAACTGTAAAAGGTGGGTGGTTACCGGTTTACTGTGCTCGCTCCTAGAGTACCAAATATTGGGCCATGTATATATATATATATATAAAGAATAGGACTGAAAAGTGTAGTCTGAATCCATCTAATGACGCACATGTATAATAAACATTTTATCGTTTTAAATGGCGATATTCTAAATTGATCTAAAACTCATAAATTATGAATATTACATTTATATCAATACGTTATATTAATAATATTATTTGTGTTCAAATCCTATTACCTACTCAATGAAAATTATATAATAATATTTTTTCATTGAAATTTTGAAATAGATTTATATACACTTCTCAGAACATGTTATATATATATATATATATATATATATATAATAACATAGTTCTACGGACGGTGAAACATAACCCAATGGTCCATTTAAATTGAGAATTATATGGGACGAAGAAAAGATACCGGAGAAAGTCAAATGAGACAATAATGTACCCCATATGACATATTTAGAAAAAAATTTAATTTAGTACGTACTTCATATATAATGTATACTTTGTATCTCGAAGATTTTTTAGGATTTGTACGAAAATTCCACACAAAAATATGAATTATTCAACAATATCAGTACTTATATTATTATTAACGATTAATAAGTTATGTTCACATCTACATCTCTTGAATCTGAACTAAACAAATAAATGTATACAATAAACAGTTTGTCCGATTATTGAGACATGTACTTCCAGAAAAATAATCTCCAGAATATAAAAAAGATACAAGTCGCTATTTGAATTATTACAATATTACAACATGATAACTGACTTATTTATTCAATCGAACTAATTTAATTTCAAAAATATGTACTTTTAGGCTTCCTATACATTTCTGTATCACGTTTGCCTATCCAACGTGCCGCGCCGGTATAGAAATTTAAAATCAAATAAATTATTACCATATTAGATTCCGAGGTGAGTTGTATATTTTTTTACATATCGTAAAGTAACTAATATTAAAAATTGATTTTTGTAGCTATTATTGAGCGATGACAAACAAATTATAAGGTGGCTATTTCAGCGTCAGACAAATATACCTATTTTTGCGTCCTACGCTCTGATTGGCCGTAATATTGATAAGCATATTTTGATATTGTGTTGTGATAATATACCGATTTTACTGTTGGTTGTTTATAATATTATGCTAACTGCTAATAATTGACAAATGCTTTAAAAATG
The DNA here is from genome assembly GCA_025469235.1 of Pemphigus obesinymphae. Classification (NCBI taxonomy): domain Eukaryota; kingdom Metazoa; phylum Arthropoda; class Insecta; order Hemiptera; family Aphididae; genus Pemphigus; species Pemphigus obesinymphae. Next base: position 1,515 of record JAIPRL010001360.1, on the reverse strand, counting down.
TCTTATGGCTTTTTCTAAGTCTATCAAGCTACAAAATTCTTCACTAACTTTTAACGATTAGAATGCATAGATCTAAATACTAAAAAATAATATTATATCTATTACCATAGATTAAGTATAGTAACATAGGCATATAAAATAATATATATATATAACTATAAAGTTGTATAAGAAAAATATATATAATATATAATAAATTCTAGTCATATATTTATATTGTTTATTATAATAAAATAAAATAAATTTTATAGTATAATATATTCTAAATTAATGTATAACTATAAGTCTGAATTAAATTTAATTACAATAAAATAAATATATAATAATACATTTAATTATTTAATTATAAATAATTAATAAGCAACCATGAATTTATATTTTTTTTTAAAAATGTGATTCACTTTACATTTGTCTTGTAGCATAATTATTTGCTGCAATCCAATGCGATACATCGAATTTTTGGGACTAACATATTTCAAACTTGCAAGAATAACTTTATAGCTATAGTAATGAACGCAAAAAACAAGGTAAATATTTTTTAAAATTTATTTTAAATAATTTTCTACATAGGTAATTTTATTGTATTTTAAACCGTTTGATTTTTATAGGTAATAAAACGAAAACATACCATTTAGTCGGATTTTTTGAGCTTTTAATTATTATTTTTTAATTTAAATTGAAACTATGTCAGTAATAAATAATATAATAATATAAAAGTGGTATTTTTTAAATCCTCATGAAATTTGATACCCGATATTTGTTCTTTAATGTATTTTGGATGAAAAGTAAAAAAGTTATAGCACAATGTAACTATAGATTTTTTTTGTAAAAAAATTCGAAACTGTTCAACTTTAAGTAGGACTATGCGTTTAATAGTTGACATAATCAATTATTGATTATTCAATTTAATCGATTATATCTATTAATCAAGTAATCAGTAGTTTATGTATTAATTAATTTAATAACATTATAAAATGGTTATGAAAACTGATTTTTATATGCAAAAATTAATTTTTTTTTTCATAAATTGGTTTTTTCTTCAATTATATATATTTCATGAAAAAAGACAGTTAAAATCATGCGACATGTATCAATGGCGGTGCATTCTAGTAAGTACTTATTTAGACATTTTATTTTATTATATATTTTTAATTTTTATATATTTTATATTATGCTATATTATTACTACGTGTATTACGTTTACTATACATTAGGGTGGCCCTTAAAAATTAAAGTCATTTTTTTTTTCGGGACGCCCCCGTAAGTTGTTACTAATATTAAAAAAATAAATTATAGAAAATTTTAACACAATCAACAAATTATTTCCCGTGGCGCGGGGGGTTGAAATTTGCGTGAGGGGGAATTTTTGTACTTAAATCATACTTATCTGTAATATCTACTTAATTTTAATATTTATGATAAAAATTGATAGAATATTTTTTATAAGATACAAAATTATCTAAATAAAGTCATATATTGTATTTAATCATAATATTACTATTTTCGTGAGAAAAT
>JAIPRL010001359.1:27474-86072 GCA_025469235.1 Pemphigus obesinymphae | reverse complement strand
TAGATGCAATTTGCTACCAGAAACAGGGTATGAGTGTAAAGATCGGAGCACTCCTTCTGGTAGTAAATTTGTTAACAGAGAAAAAAAAATAAAATAAAATAAACATCATTGTAAAACCACTAGCTCCCTCGCTACGCTCAGAATCTAAAAGCAATACCACTTGTTGTGACACGTAATAATAATATATTCATAATTCATTTGATTCTCTGAAAACTAAATTACCATCGTTGCGTCCACCACTTCGTGGTATCATTAACCACTTTCTAAGGTTCCATTTATTATTAAACAGATGGTAAAAATGGCAAATGGAAAAGCAAAAAATCGTGGAACAACCTTTGAACCGTATTTGTTTGTCATCGTCGTCAAGTTTGTCCAATAAAAAGAAAAAACAAAGCGTAGAGGACATCGACCTATAACCGTTTCGACAAAACACAAACGGTATCGCATTGCATGATGGTTTCGCGCGTTTGTTACATACCATGAAAACATTTAATAATAATTATTAACAATATTATTGTTTGTTTTTACTCGTATTACACTCGTTCACGCACAATAGGCGACGATATTACAGTGTAATCTATACGCGCAGTTTTTGATATTTTACGTGGCAGGTACTTGTTATATAGCCATGTAGGAGGTATTTGCCATGTTGTATTTGTATAGACCGATAATAATTTATGCACATAAAAATGGAAAATATAAATTAATAAAATAATTATAAGGTGTAATTTTCCAAGGAATTAAACCAAGTCACTGGTTTAATTCGCTCCTGCTAGTCTACTCATGACACGGGGGGGGGGGCTAATTTGAGGGAGAGATGACGTAGGGATAGCTCCCTTTTTAGAATTTATATTACCATTATTTGAGAGTAGTATACAATTAATTTTGAGGTGGATTAGTCCTTTATCCCATACATATATTCCTATTATTTTATATTATTTAAATATTCGGCCCTTCTTATAAATGAGCTTCGGATTTATTTTAAAAGTAATATGTATAATAAATATTATATCAGATATATTTTAAATTTTAGTAACGTTTGGTTGGCGGCCATTAGATTTATTACTGACCTGTTGCAATTGACCGGCTGCTGTTGCGGGTCGAGCGGGCTGCGTGAGCTTGTGTAAGTTGAGCGGATAATTTTGGTGTTGTTGTCTAGTAGACGAGGACGACGATGACGACGACGACGACGACGACGAATTGAGTTGTTGATGGTGCTGTGACACGGTGGCCGACAGCGACGATGACGAAATCGGTTGGCGGTGTTGGTAACCGTTTATGGCGGTTACCGATACCGTAGAGGACGGTGGCTGTTGTAGGAACGCGGGCGTCCGGGTGTCTTGTCGTCCGAATACAGTCCACCGCGGATCCATGGACGTCACAACCACGGCGGCTGCAGTTGTCTGTGACGACGATGACGGTGGTGGTGGTGGTGGCACAGTGGCGAACGGCCTATGATACGACGAAGCGGACGACGACTGGCCACTGCTGCCGTTACTGTTGCTGCCGTTACTGTTGTTGCTACCGTTACCGCCGCCACCGTCATACGGTTTGATTTGAAACGGCCTGGAATCCAAGTATGACGGCTGCACCGATGCCGGCCGTTTGTGATGACGATGGTCGTCTGACGAAGACGACCTGTGGTGCTGCTGCTGCTGCTGTTGTTGTTGTTGATGATATCGCAACGGTTCGGGTTTTTGCACGATAACCCGGTTGATGTCGTGCGTTGATGAAGAAGACGACGACGATTGCTTGGCCTGAGCTATGGGCAACGCTCTGACTCCACTTCGCGGTTGCTCCAGCTTTGGGTCATATCTGATGGCCAAATGTGACGACTGAGGTCCCGCCGCTCCGGCCGGTAATTCTGACTTTGGTCTCTCTAACGGTTGAAACCGGCTAGAAAAAAAAAACAATTTTTCATTGATTATTATATTATAAAACAAACAAAACGTTCATCAATGTATCATCGCAGTCAAATCGTGGATAAATATATTATATTGTAAGTATATAATAAATATTGTGAGTTATCTTATGTACTAGTTATTCACTGGGCCCAAGAACATTTTTTTATTTAATCAGATCAAACCCGACTCGAAAATCCGATAATTTACCTAATAGTAATTTCATTTTAACTCAAACCGACACACAAAAATTATGTCTAAAACATACCTCTATTTGTAGTGAAACACAACGTCGGTAAATAAAGCTAGGGCTATACACGGTGAGTTTATATTGTATTCGTATTTTGTAACACAATAATTTTGTATAGGTATTGGTTTATTAATATGCAGGTAATACCTACCTACTATTGAAAATATTTATTATTAAATGATTTTTAATTTAATTTTAAATTAAATATTTTTAAATTCAATTGTTTTATACTATTATTATATACATACCTATGTAGTATACATATAATAAAATTATTAATACTTAATTATTGTATTTTATATAGTAGGTACCTACTATTTATTATATTATAAATGACAAGTTTAATAAGGTACGCATCTAGATTGTACATTTCAACAACGCGTATTCTGGGCTTATAAATTGTATTTAGGTTTTTATATGTTGTAAATAATTTTGTAAACGTTGTTTATAGGTACCAACCTACCCAATATTATTCCTACTACCCCGGTATTTTTCAATTTCGTATAAATATAATAAAAAAGTAGGTACCTATAGAGAAAACAGAAAATATGTGCTATAATACCGTCACAGTCCACAGAACACCTATGATAAATATTAAACGATATATATATATATATATATATACCTATTTATTATCTATGTTTTTATCACATGGAAATGGCAAATGATATAATCATAATGAAATAATAGAATAATGACGGTTTCTGTATGTATGTATTGTGTAACTACATTTTATACAATAATTATGGTATATTATGTTGACATACAATATTTTAAAATATTGGAAAAATAAAACGACGGAATATCGCCGAGTGAAAACGTGTATAGGTGCCTGCGTATGACAATTTGTGACGAATATCCGCAACGGATATTCGTGTATAGCCCCAGCCTAACAAGACAAAATGTGGATAGATAAATGTTTTTTGTAACCAAGTAAAAAGTATATAAATAATAACCACGTTATGGATTGAGAAACGGTGTGCATCAATAATTTGTACCGGTAGAGGAGGAGGGTTGAAAACTGAAAAGTAATAAGTACTAAGTACCAAAATAATATATATACATAGATACTTATATAAATGTCCGAAAATAGACATTACTTAAACTTGTCAATAATATTATTGTATTAGATATAAGTAGAGTCCCAGTGGATTAAGACGTAGGATTTAGGTAAATTAAGTACAGATTATATAGATTTCGATATAGTGCGATTCTTTTAACAACTCGACTCGACCGGAAATAAATTTCCGGGTATTCATTATTTGAATTTTTATTACTCGATTTATTATTTTTTTTTTCAGGTGGCTCGAACCCATTTTGTCTCGACTTCGGGTGACAATACATCCCGTTTTTTGCGGGATTATCAAGCTTTTGAGAATTACGTCCCTTTGTCCCGACAAATATTTAACGGGAAACTTCTGTCCCACTTATGGAAGTGTTTTTTTTTTTTATTTTTTTTATTGAGGAAAGATTACGAATGACCTCTTTTTTTTACTTACCGTTTTCCCGTTTTTAATTTTCAAAATATAGTCATCTTATGCGAACTGTAATAGAGGCACATTTATTTATTGGATAGTTAAAATACATTTTTTATTTTTATTTGCATAATGTTTGAATTAAAAAATATTAATACCTATCTATATCTTTTCTTAGTGTCTTTTTCCTCGACTACCTATCTGTCACGCCTATTGATGTGTATCGAAACTCATAAATAGCTACTAGGTACTTGAATTCGATGTACACCATAAAATATATGGGACAAACTTACTTGGGTGGCGGTGGTGGAGTCTGTATGGGTTTGAACCGCAAGTAATCTCTATCGATGGCCTGTTGCTGCTGCTGCTGCTGCAGGGTGCTGTGTGTCGTTCGGCTATAGTAGTGCGAAGAATGAGGCGTGGGCGGCGGCGTTTCGGGCACCGAGGGCTGCTGTAGGCCGGTCGCATGCAGTTGTTCTTTGGGAGTGGTGAACGGCGATTGAGGCGTCGGCGCAGTCGTCGTCGATTTGGGAGTCACGGAATACGACGATTGGGGCGGTTGTTTGGGTACCACGTAAGGCGATTGAGGCGTTTTAGGCGGCGAGTAATGTTTGCCGCCAGGCGATGACGATCGAGCGGCCGTCGGTTTAAACGGCGATTGGGTAGGTAGGGGCGGCTGCTGCTGTTTGACCGTCGACTGTGATGGTTGTAATTGGTACGATGACTTGTACGGCGACGAAGGCGAAGACGACGACGTGGTCGGCAACTGATGGTGATGGTGGTATTGAAGTGACGGCGGTGGTGGCTGAAAGTGTTGGAAAGCCGCCGAAGCGGGCTTTGGATCAACGGCGGTACGCGGGTAGTGGCCCGGGGACGAATACGGCTGATAGGTGTACCGCAGGTGCGGGTGATGGTAACCCGCGAAACGGTCGGTTGACGATTCCGAAGACGACGAACTCATCGACGTCCGGCCGCCCCCGTTGTGGTGCAGGTGGTGTGACGGGGGCAACGGCGGTGGAAAATGCATTTGAGCGGCTGCAGCTGCTGCTGCGGCGGCGGCCGCCGCCGCGTCTGATGGGATCCCTTGGAAATATTTCCTCGTGTTTTCCAACATGTTGCTAAATCCTGAATCCATAATATTACTTCAGCCTGCAACACAAAACGAATCAATTTAATATAATTATAACAAGAATAGACAAATGTTCAGTATAGCATATATATACTATAACAGGATAAAGGATGTGGAACAGAAAATTTACAATGTAGGAAATTCATTATGTATGGCATATCCTGTGTTCTACGCAAATTTTCCCCTTTGATACGAAAATTCTAAAAGAGAAAAATTTTTCCTATAGTCGAGAGAATGAAAAGTGGTCGTTGGCAAATGTGTTAGCAACTATTTTTTTCATGATAAGTTCTCAAACTAAGACACACCTAAGGTGTGAGTCGCACGATCTGTGTACAACGTCTGACCGGCCTTTTGTATACATCTTTATTATTTACTTTTTAGGTTCGTTCTGGGTACAAATGAAATCTTTTCGCTATCATAGTTTTATTTTAGGGGGGGGATTGTTGAACGTTATCACAATTTTGGCGTTTATCACTAAAAACTATTTTACGTTACCCTGAAGAAAATAAACCGCCAAAGGTGTTCGCATCAGCGGCGACTTTTCATTCTCACGACTATAGTACCTACCTACTTATAGCATAATAATTTAAATTTGACCAAAAGATTTGTATTACTTTTACCAGGTTATGTAAAAATAAATATTTAACGTTTTACAACTTAATATATAGATAACTCAATATACCTAATATAATATATAATTAAAAAAAATATATTTGTCCTACATAACCTAAAGAAGAGGTTTATAAATTCATAGAATTAAAAATAAAAAATAAATTCAAAACTGTATCTGTCAGATATAAATGAGTGTACATTTTTATTAATTGGTGTTATGCAGAGATATTAGTTATTATTATTTTTTTGTTTTATACTATTTGTATATACCTAGTTCGAAAATATTATATTTTTTTTTTGTAATTGGGGGAGGAGCTGTAAAAAGTCCGAAAATATTTCTGTAGTATTTAATCAGAAAAATATTCGGCTAAAAAAATATTCTGTCCGAAAATATTTCAGCCGAAACGTATTTTGTTCGAAAATATTTCGGCTGAACTATAAAATATTAAAATTTATATCTCAATATGAAAACCATATAAATCATTCATGATGACTGATGGTAGTAACTTTGGTGATAACTGATAAAAATATTGCCGTTTAGGAATTTATTTTAAGGCTTAAATACGGTTTGGATAAAATATTTTTTACAGTTTTATTTTCAATGCATATATTTTCTGTTAAAATACTTGTTCAGACGAAATGTTTTCAGCTTAAATACGATTCAGATAAAATATTTTTCTACTAAATACGTTTCGGATAAAATAATTTTCGGCTAAATACTGTTCGGACGGCATATTTTCTACGTTTTTATTTTCGGCTTTTATATTTTTTTGCTAAAATACTGTTCGGATAAAATTGTTTTCGGCTTACGGTTTGAATAAAATATTTTTCTGTTACAATACGTTTCGGATTACTTAAATACTTTTCGGTTAAAACACTGATCGGACAAAATGTTTTCCGAAATTTGATGCACACCCTTTTTTTATTTTTATTAAAATAGAGAAAAATATTTCCATTTTAACTGTGTTATTTACGATTTGGGTTGTATATTATATTTGTATATTAAATTCATGGAATATCGTGGAAAATATTTAAAAACTAGTAACTATATGACATTGTTGGTCACTTCTTGTGCGTTCACATATTTTACACAAAACGACGGAAACACGTATAATATACAATAATATAATGTATATTATTATTTATTATAGCATATGGTACACATGGGTTAAACATTAAACGAGATACGTGTGTCGTACAATGAAACCCGTATCGCTCGTGCATATAATGTGTATACGAGAACATTCTCAGATTACCAACTTATAGGCAACAAAAGATATTGGAAGAAAAAATATGGTTTTAGGTCAGCTAGCGTGACAAACAACTAACAATAGATAAGTAAATCTTTTATAACACGATCCCTGCAGCAGCATCGAATCGGTCCCGACTCGCATTCAAATAATAAAAAGTATTTAACCTAGTGTAGAATCAATAATATAACACTTAATATTATAACATTATAAAATTACAATATGTTATATTAGGACACGTATACGAGCAATAACACGCGCGCGCTAAATTTTACAATTGGGTAAATATGTGAACTTTATTTGATGTTTTATTGTCTAAAAATAAATGTGAAGCGACGTCAAAATATTTACTCGTTTAAGTATAGATTCTAAAATCAAATTTATCGTGTGAACGTTTAAATATTTGAAATTTTTTAAAATTTTATTATTTCATTTATTTGTTTTTAATGTTTACATTAATTTATAGGGAATCGAAATGTATGTATAATATTTTATAATTATACTAATTACTCCTATAGTATAATCATTAATCAATTGCGATACGAAGTATTTTGAAGTAAAAAAAAAAAAAAAAAAAAAAACGAACGAAATGTAGGTATCAATTTAATTTAATACATTTTAAATACGATTTTTGATTTTCGTAGGTGTTACGCATGTGTGTGAAGTCGGCTCCCCACCCAAGAATTAACTCTATCGACCCTCTTTATTATAATTTGTATCTATTTGTAACTAACTTTTTACAATATTTAACCACACTGTTTCTAAGTTATAACGAGTTTCTCAATGAATTATATTATGTATTGCGAAAATCTCTTCAAACAAACTTCATTATATTCCATTTTGGTTTGTAACGGACTTTTTAAGAATTTGTAACCCAACCTTTTACCAGATATGAGCATTCCAAAATGAGTGTATTATAAGATAATATAATTACTACATAATAAATTAAAGAAAAGGTCATTGAAAAGTACATTAAACAACTTTTTAAAGTTTTAACAGTCTTATAATAATATTTATTATGCCTTTAAAGTAAAGAGATATAACATATAAGTGAGACAAAGATTCAATTATAAATTCATAAATCCTAAATTTATTGTTAAAATTTTACAATACCTGATAAAAAAACTTTTAGATGTAGGTACAAGGAATACAAAACAATCTAAAGATGTGCATCCTTGTATTTTGATTTGTAAAAACACATGAATTTTCATCTTGATTGTTATGAAAATCAAAAAATATCACTTTACTTTCTTTTGTTCTAGGTACCTTATATTATATTAGCTCGGGGTTGAGATGATTTATCCTTTACTCACTTTTAAGGTGTTTTGTATAAAGGCAAATTATATGAAAAATTACAATTTTATAATTATATTATATAGAATTTTTGAATACTTACATCATAATAATTATTTAGAAGTAATTCAGTGCCTACTTCTGTGTTTATACTACTTTTTGTTATTGTATAATCTGAGTTATCAAAATTTTATAATATTATAGATTCTCAGCGTAGCGAGTAATGTTTTGGTATGACAATATTGTATTATTTAAAAAAAATTGTATTTATAATTTGGTAAAAACAGTGAGTACCTAGTGTAGAAGTAAAAAAATTCAGATGAAAAATAAAATTATTTCTCTTTGGTACTTTAAAGAAGTAGTTATTCGACTTTCCCAATAGTTATGAACAAATATCATGATTACTCAGATCAATACACAACATAATTTGCCTAAACAGAACCTCTTAAAAATAAAAAAGGAAGCTCCCCCCCCCCGCCATTTAAGGAGTATAATATCAGTAATGTTAACCTAAATGTAATACATTTAAAAATTAAACAATTGAAAGTTGTAATAAAAGGAATTTACAACATTTTTCTATGATAATTATTAACATATTATTGTTGTTGAATAATCGTAATCCATTATTATTGATGCCAAAATGAAAGTTGGGAACCCTTTTTAAAAGAACCGGTTTTAATAGTTAAGCATAAACATATTTTTAACACCAAAAATATTATTATTATTAATAATGTTACAAATTATCTTACGAAAATGAGCAAATTCAAGCTATAGCTATAGGTATATATTGGCACACTTTTTTAGTAGAAATTCCCAGATGGAGAACCACCCATAAAAAAAATCATACCTGCGTATTGCAAATCTGTTATCATACGTAGATATTTAGCCATGGGTGTAATCATAGGCATGCCTACGGGAGAGGTAGGCTAAGGAGTTGCTTCCCCAGCAAGATTTGCGACCTACTGCTATGAAATGTCTAGTAGACTAAATTTGGAAATTATAAATAGTAAACCCTACGAAACTGTTTGAAAATTTGTGAATCTACAAAATTATCCGGTGTAAGATCGAAAGGATTGGAAATATTATACCAAATAAAATCCTATGAATTCATTTTTTCTTTACATATATTAAGTCCTATTTTAACCTTAGTCATAAGAGTAAGTACGTATTTACAAATACCTGAATAAATTTGTTAACTACTGTTGAACCAATCACATCACTAAAATAGTACCTTATACCATTAAGAAATAATGAAGATGAATATAAAGATTTTTACAATAAAACTATTCAAATGTGTGCTCTGAGAGTAACATACTTATACCAAATGTGAAACAAAAAAAAGTGATATCTAAAATGTATGAATCACATAACACATAACTTTTCATTAACAGCAAAATACAAGAAATTAAAATCAATGTTTATTTGCCTATGTTAGATAAAATGATTAATGACATAGAAATTAGATTTAATCCACAAACCGTTAACATGATAAAATGTATTTAAATCAAAAGTTTTAAAATAAAAAATTTTAGTCAGAAGCTAAAATTCGTTTACTAAAATCCAATGATTCAATACCTAAAGAATGTATAAAACGTTTTGATTGGAGAGAATAGTTGACTAAAAATGAAAGACAAACAGTATCCCGGTACTACTTAATCTTGCCGACTTATTTTCCAAAAATTATTTGCTGAGTGACCCTAGACCTATTGACTAATTGCCAACTGACTAAATTTACCGACTTATTTCACTAAAAAGTTAGATAAGTAAAAAAAAAAAATTAAATACAAAAACCGTGTAAAATTAAAACAGTGTGTTTTATTTATTTTTATGTTGAGTTAAATATTTATACATCACAAGATTGTGTTAGACTGATATAAGTGTATCAGTTGTTAAATTTACAATATTAGTGCATATCAAACTATGACTTTTGAAAATAGAAAAATATTGAAGGTTAATAATAATTTTAGTCTGGAGACTGGAAGGATTTATTTAATTATAAATTTGAGTTTTGCCTCCCCTGCTATGAACGTCTAGATACGCCTATGGGTGTTAATTACACCCATAACTGTTTACTATTTAATATACTTAATATATTTAATATACCATACTGTTTAACCCATTAACTGTCAAGTGTCAGCAATTTTTTTAAATTGTATTTATTATTTTAGTAATATATATAGTAATCATGGTAACTTTATTTGTTATTTTTAAAAAAAAATCATCATTTATAAAAGGTATTTTTCGAAAACTACTGAGAAAATCAAAAAATGACATTGAAAAATTGTTATTTAATTGAAATATTTCGTCGATAAAACGATTTTAAGCTTCAGTGTAATAAACAATTAATATTATTAAAAAAAAAAAATGTAAACATTTTTTTAAATTTCAAGACATAGGTATATAAATATATAAATAATAGTAAAATATATTATCTGTGGTCGGTCAAAATTTCAAATTTCTAAAAGGTGTTAAGGGGATTACAAAGAAATAATCCGATTTAATTCGGTTTATCGATAAAATAAAATAAATCAAAAATGCCCTCCCTAAAGTACCAATACTAGACAAAAGTTGATATCGAAAAATGAATTCACATGTAGCAATTGAATCGTCTTTTGATCCAAAAATTGTTTACCATAAAAAAAAAAAAAATATAGGTACCTTTTATAATTTATAATAAAATGATAAAAATGTTTACAAAATATCCAAATAAATATATTACTATACTATTTGTGAGAACAATTATTGAAAACGTTTATCGCATAGGAAAGGTTATCTCTCCCAAGTTCCAATAGACTAAATAAATATATATACTGAGATACAATATTTGATTATACTTTATACATTTTTCTTTATACGTATTTGTTAACAGAATAATTATAAAACAGTTTAATAAATATCAATAATTAAATTTATTAATTATTTAAACACGTGATTGCAATGAAGTTTACAGTATTACATTAATAACTATGGTCTATGATAATAGTAATAACGACAGATAAAAATATTTTCAGGTAGTTTAGCATTTGACGTGAATGGTTACATCCGTATACAATATAGGTTTAATTGTAATTACTAATTAAAAAAAAAAATACTAAGTAAAAATAAAAAATTGTTTAACGAAATTCAATTTGTATTTTATTGGGAAAAATGTATTTTTACTTAAATTTATAACAATATAGGTACATAAAGTAATATAATTGAAAATTGAAATCAACGATGATGTAATAATTTATTGTATTAGGGAAATCGAAATCGATTTTATACGCGAAGGACCCGTCGCTGCGCAATTTCGGTCAAAGCGCGCACACTTACTCACCGACAGCGAAAAATCAATTTGTGTTGACAATATTTGAAAATTATTACAATATTATGTTTACGAATATACCTATGTATGGATAAAAATCAAGCGGAATGACTTGTCACGGAACGACAACGAGAAATAAAATGTAGTAATATATTAATATACCTAGGTACCAAGTATTATTTTCATGAGAAAAAAATGATTATTATTGACATAAAAAAAAAAAAAACATTTTACCTACCAACAGTACTAATACTTGTATAAAACAACGCAATAGCCTTGTGCGTGAATTCACTGCCATCAGTACGAGGGCAACGAGAGGAGGCCGCCACCAAATCAAGAAGATAATATGTGTTAATCGCTCGCACTCGCTTTGCTTTGATCTAAAATTGGAATATTCGGAATAGTAGTATTCTTTTCTTAGCAAAAAATAAACCGTGAGGTTGGTATTATGGTTCAAAATATTAAATAAATTTATATTCAAAATTAAAAAATGTATGGAGGAAAATATTTTGCTAAGTGTTTAGATGTACCATACCAGGTATTACCATACTAACTAACCATACATTCGTAAATTATGGTACGCATATTAGTTGGCAACATTACACTAATTTTTTTGCTCATTTACGTATTTTTATGCTCTTGTAGTACCTAGGTACCTATATGATTATTGTTTATGATACAATATCGTATGATCTTAGTCAATCATATATCACTAACATACCTATATTACAGGCATCTAGACCATTTTTTTTTTGGTTCTCTAAAAATTAGAATTTTGTACCTAACAGAAATTTATAAAATACTTTTTAAAAAATAATTACTCTTATTAAAGTTAATCATATTATTATACCTATTAAAACAATTTTGTATTAATTTTTTAAATAAATACAACATAAAAATAATTAAATTAAAAATAAATGTATTTGTTTCATTGTTTAATATTATGGGTAGGTATAACTGACTTTTTGTAAAAAATGTAATATCATTATTTGTTGAATTACTAATAATCAAGTTCAAGTATCACTATTACTAAGTTTTAACTAATATTTTTGTAGTTTTTGTTGATGAATATTTAAAATATAGTATTATTTTCCAATTGAGTTAATTTAACAAAAACCCATAGGACAAATTAAACTTAACCGGGAGACCGAATGTCCGAAAATTAATTTTACTTCCGGGGGACAAAATGTCTGCTTACTATATTACAGATTACAGATTGAACTACAAGTACTCTAAAATTACGGAATTCATTTGTATCGCACACAATATACACACATGCATAATTAATAATAATACATTGATAAAACACAATCCCGGAGTATATTATTATAATACAAGAATACAATTTATAAGTCTCCAATTCCACTACCTACCATAATAAGTCGAAAATACAGATTTCTCCTTTGTTCAATCTTTCTCTCTCATAGAACGGAAATCGTAACCGGTAGGTCGAATAACGATCGTTTAATATAGACACGCGAGTTCATAATACGGTATATATATATATATATTCGCGCGTCAAGAAACATTTACGCAGCAAAAAATACGTCAGATAGAGAAAAAAAAACCAAACGATATCAGTCGCATTCGATAAGTGTAATAAAAAATAATCTGTATATATATACATAAATTATTATTACATCATGACTCGATGATTAATTATTATTATTCGAATACGAGGAGGTTAATCTTTCAAATAATCTTTCAAAATATATTCGTATATTAACCCATGAATAAAAATAAAAATTATATACGAGTACATATTCGATTCGTCCGTTGTCCGGGTCATGCGACGCGAACGTTTCACACGATGGGTATTACTGTTTTTCCATCCTCTATACTTGCAATAATCTGTATTCTATTTTTTTCTTTTCAATGGAATAATCACACATCACATATAATTATGAATAAACATTATGGTGGTTATTACATTGCGTATCGTAATATATATACGTACTATATTAAACAGCTTGTCGACGTTTGTTTTAGAATCTAGAAGCGTAGCAAGAAAGATATATTTTAATTTGTATTACTATTTTTGGTATATATATATACACTCGGATAACGGAAAGAAGAAAAAAATGTGTATTTCGCTGCATGATTTGTGTATAAAATATTATTATTAGTCCTAAAAATACGTCGATTTTCGAATGAGACTCGATGGCTTATAATTTGAGGCTTTTTTTTAAATATCGTAATATTATAGTAACCAATCAGTAATCTATATAATAATTATGTAGGCATATTATTTATTCAATATACTGTACAAACAACAAGCACGCATGGTCCGTAAACACTTAATATAGTTTTTTTTTATAATATACTATTATACACGCCAGTCAAATGACGATTACCGCAAACTCGTCGTAACGGATTCGACCCACTTTTCTACTCGCGACGTTTTATACGATTTCCGATACCTAGCGAATCCGACTAACGAAAAAAATTTCCGTTATACGAGGCCGAGGAAAAACGACGGATCGCATTTTATTATTCACGCTTTTTTCATTGTTTACGTACATTTTTAATGCGAGAGAAAACAAACCGGAAGCCTCTTTTTTCCTCATATATTTGGACCAAGAACAAACATCTTCAACTTATATATATATATATATATACAAACACCAGGTATACACGATTATACGAACCGCGGTTATCTACTCTATAGTATAGACTACTAGATAACCATGGTACGAACATAACATTATAAACAACCACGGTTGCCATTCATTTATTATTATCAAAATTATTATAAAGTTTTATAATGACTGCGCGTCTGCTACAGCCTACATTCGATATTGTAAACATTAATTGATCATATTGTTCATATAACTACTATGATAATATGTAAACGTTTTGTATATGTAGTATATATGCCTACCGATTTAGAAAACTCGCGTCAAATTATATCCACAATTTTTAACAATACGTAATATGTTGCAAAAATGTATGGAATGTGTGGAGGTATAATAATTACATACGCCTCAGTTTAGTGGATAAATTTGTAGAATGGTTTTTCGTGGCTAGACATGCTGCGGTATAGGCAAAAATGCAAAGGCGGTATTGTGTTTCCGGGTTTACTAAAGAAAAATGTTCGTAATTTAAAAAAAAAATATATTCATATTACAACGTACATTATTATAATATAGTTTAGTAGACTGTAACGCGTAAAAGCAAAACACATGAAAAAAATTAACATTTTCATATTTACCGATTTAAAAAAATTAAAATACACCACACAATTTAAACAAACAATCCTATACACCTAAGTTTACTGCGAATGAATGAAAATATTGTAAATGTAAATTATACAAGTATAATTTACGTAATATAATAACGTATATAAGTACGTTCGAAAGGCGTAACTCGAAGTACATACAACACAAATACGCGGCGTACTTCACTACCGAGGATAATATAGTTATCTAGAAAAAAAAATATTTATAAAGTGCAATCATTTTAAATACTTAATTTATGAGTAAACTACAGTCATTTAGTAAGAGTTACGCTGAAAGGATCCGACGATTATTATTTTCTTTCAAGTCCCAAATTTACGTCCACTACTTATATATATATAAATATTGATGTTACTAGATGTACTTCATGAACCTATCAATTTTATTATTATTCGCTTCACACAGTTGGTTTAAGGAGTCTTTTATTTACTGAGTATGCAGATGACTCAATTCTATATATATATAATTTATATTATTTATAATAATATATATATAGATTATAGGTATTATTGAGTATATACATTTTTTATGTTTTCATTTTTAAAAACGTTTCGAATCGATGCGTTATTTTTTTTTTTGTCATCATGTATTATTATAAGATAATCCCCTCGATAATCCCAGTTGGAATATACCTATCTCGTGTGTATTATTACTGTATTTAACACATGCTTTTTGAACAAAACATTTTTTAACTTTTTCAAACGTTTCAAATGTATGCTATATTATATACACAAAGGCTTATATTTTGTATATAAGCATCATATTATTTATTGTATAGTCACACACACACACAACTACTAAATTATATTTTCAAATTCGTCAATTTATATATTGTTAAAACATCGTTGGAATATAAATTGCACAAATTGTCGATGCAAATGATATCTTATATCGTAATAATGCGAATACGGACTCTGCACAAAAATATTTATATAAACATTGCTAGGTAATTATAATTACTTTAAGTAACACACTTTCGTATTATACACGTGTACATACCCGGTGAAATTGTCTTAGGAGTGAAGGACACTCTTGGTCACACTGCGGTCTTCATTATTCGTAAATAATCTTGTATTTACAGACAGTATGCACGCGGTTTTGCGTTTATAATTATTTATGTCGGGTCGATGCCAAAAACGTTCCGTCTTTAAAATATATACGAAATCGGCATTTAAACGTAAGCGTTTTTATATTAACGATGTCACGCACAAACTGTACAGCGACATTTTGCGTAGGTACATACTGCATACTGCATACTGCTAATGTTATAATAATAATTAATGTTTCCGTAGATTTATCGTCAAGGTTCAACGAAAAAATATATTATATTTGTTGTTTGGGAATTTTCACCTTTACTATTAAAATGCATCAATGTTATTTTACGTAAAACGATACGTATTCGTATATATTACGGCCTTAAACACAAATTTAAAAGTGTAAATAAATTGTATACTCGTTTCAAATGTAGTTCATCAAACACGCAACAAATAACAATATAAAAGGTTAAAGGTATTAAACATATTATACAAAACCAAAGGGAAAGTAGAAAAAGTGTACCCTACCTACCTATACATAAAACAAAAAAAAAAACAAAATGTAAATTTTGTTTAATTTGTTTGTTGATGGCAAGAAAAAAATAAAATTGAATGTGTATTTTGTGTTTAACACAATGGACAAATACGTACTAAAATGACGTCCGATGAAAAAGTGTAATTTACTCATTCTTTTGTTTTTGAATAGAGTAGTAAAAAAATAATAATAATAAACGAGCTCCATATACATTTTTTTTTTTGAAACGCGTTAAATGCGATACAACAATTACATTTTTTTAGAACGTTATTTAAATTGGGTCGCCCGATTTTTTTTTAATATCCAATCGCAAGACAATGAATATTTTTTTTTTACCTTAAACTATATTATATAAGATACTTTAGACGCATGCCAAAATCAAATTTATAAATTATACTAGCCTATAAAAATGGGATTTGCTTTTTTTTTTAATTGTTGTGACATATAAGCGTATAATTATTTATGGAATCGACACTATATAATATTATATGGTACTTTCATGTTATCTCAACTACTGATATATTTCTGTGCGAAATTTAAAATACCTATATATTAATATATATTATATACCTATAAAATATAATATAATAATAATAATTAATATTTATATTCATAAATGCGATTGTTCATCTAAGGCAGTCGAGATAACAGGAAAGTACCTGAAATATTTATACCGGGGTCGAGGACTCCGAGGTAGAAATAGATGACGATGTGAAATACGATCGGAAGGATGATCAAGGCTGGTGCGCCGGTGTAAGTCGTACATTCTACACAACTGAGTAGGTATATTATACCTGTATTATTATTATATATTATTGCACGTATGATAATATTATGGACAAACCCGTCGATAAATTAAATGATAATGTGACACAATCTACAACGAATTCTTTTTTCCATCAATGACACGTGCATTTTTAATTCCTTTAACGAAAATGTTAAAAATAACATTTTAAAATATTAATATTATTAAACACCACCCATGTACGAATATATAGATACCTAAATGACTAAATATATAAATATATTATAATATTTATGATACGCGTTGTATTACATTATGAATTAGACTATTTATAGATAGGTAAATACATAATTAATTATTTAGTAGCTATCAAGAACCATCTTTGACTCCCATAATATATAAAGGTGCAAACCTGAGAATGTTAATTTGGGAAATAAGAAGATGTAAAATTGTTAGTTTTAAAAAAAGTATCTAATATACCTGTTTGGTTTAAAAACGACACCAATATGTTTTGTATTGATTTGTGAAAATAAATACTTTAAAACACGTTGAGTGATTTACTGATTTATATAATTGAATCGTATGGAGCACCTAGCATAAAAGTCAGAAAATATTTAAATACGCCTTAATAAAACCGTTTTATATTGATATCATTTTAAAGATCTTCCGTTATGCCGATCAGATAATGTACCAGACATAACATGCGTTTTATTGAACTTTTTAAGGCACCTAAACTAACTTAATTAATATTGTAAGAATACCTAAATACCTAAATATTTTAAATAATGTAATTATTGTGAAACAGTTTACCGTTGAAAAATTATTAATTGAAATCGTATACAACATTCCGAAATCCAAATATACAACAATCAATGATGTTTAATATTATAAAAAGCAATATTGTAAACTCCGAATCGTAGAGATAATAGCCAAACAGTTATTAAAAATTATACCTAGGTATAACTGTATAACCAAACGTGAATCATTACTAATTATTAACATTAAATTAATTTAAATATATCGCGTTTTAGATTTAATAATGATCTTGACCGCAGTAAAACGATTTGATAACGAATATTGGCTAGGCTTCAAATGACGAATAGTATCCCGGGTAGATTTCACAACATCCTCGACTCAAAGTAAGGTAACGACGAAGGTCGTATATGAAAATTACGCCGAAACGATTTGTGAATAAAAAATATTGTAAATAAAATATGAAATACACGATATTATAATAAATATGGGTACCTAGGTAATTGTTTTTATCAATTTTTATAATTTATTAGGTATAATATAACAGTTTTATATTATGCAATAATAATAATGGCCAGATATATTATTATAGCCGATGTCGGATGTATTTCTGTAATTCGTAGATTTTATAAAACGAAAACGTGGTTACCTACTTGTATTTTAATGTCCATAATATAAATACAAAATCGTTTCGCGGCACGAGCGTAGGAATATACTTGTAGTTACAGTGTTTGACAAACGATTTACAACAAACCTCGGAATTTAAATAATATATACGAATGCGTACAAAATTACGCGACGATGATGAACCGTCGTGGTTTAAGGCAGTATAGGCGGAGGCGTACCATATATAAACGGAGTAAGAAATGATTGATTTCTCGAACCGTATATATATATATGTATATTTTATATGGAGGGGAGAGGGCAAAAATACCTTTAAAAAAGTTTTCGAAAACTTCCATTGGGCGGCGGCGGGGTAGACGACGGGCGGTAATCCGATTTTCAACCGACCGAGGCGTTCGTTTTCGGCATTTGTAGAACGCGCACATCGTTCCGTATCATTAGCTCGAGGCGGCGGCGGCGTTACACACGGTCGTCGAGCGCTATTTTATAATCGGGCGACGTGCGCCGCGCCCAAAACACGCGAAATTAAAAACGAGACCCGATGAACAAACGGCGGAAACACGGGCAAAAAAAAAAAAAAAAAAAAATGCAAAAAACTTGGTCGGCCGCAGCGAAAGAAACTAATATCGAAAACTGGATGGGAAAAAAAAACGTATAATATATTATTCTGTTATACGTGCGAACGCAAACGACGACGCGTGTAGTCCTGTACAGGCCGCGTCACTCTCACCGGGCGCGCGCCCGCGCGTTACCACTCGCGAACCGAACAACACGAAAACACACTTGCGCGCGCTCTACGACGGCGACGACGACTGAACGCACGGTATGACGGTCGGACGGGAACTAGGCCATGGCCCACATCGCCGATCGCTCTCTCGCGCCGAGCCGAGCCGCGGCGCTCGCGTAGCCGTAGCGTATAATAATGATAATCGGGCGCGTAGTACACCGCCACGACGACCTTCGGTTTTACTGGTTTTGACCCCGCCGCCGCACACCGTTTTCAACCAAAAACCGGTTTGCACGCGGCGCAAAAAATGAAAAATAAAATAAACGCGCGCGCGCGACTAGACCACGATCGCTAGGGGCGGCCGATGACTACGAGTACCGACCGAATGCTACTACGACCATAAAGCGCAACCGCGTGCAAATTACAAAACATTATTATTATTTTTTTTTTTCTAAACACCCGGACGACTTTTGCTTTCCGGCCGGCACCTACGCCGATCGTTGTTGTTGTTGCGACGCATTCCTCGTCGACGAGAACGAGACGCTATCGTGTAATTTATTTACTCCGATCGGTTTACCGCCCGCTAATGGAATAAGTTGTAATCGCGGGCATGCAAACCGTTTGAAAGTAATAATAATTTGTTGCACGGGGGAAAATGTTATCAATCCTCGAACGAGCGCGCGATAACTCACAGAAATGCGTCGTCCTGTAAACATGCATAAAATAGGTATGTGTTTTATTTTGTTTTTATTGTATTAACAATTTACATACATTTTTCTCTCTGTAGAGTTATGATATACATATAATATTATGTACCTATATTGTACGATTTGTACGTAATTAGGTATGTAGCAATTATTGTGCACATGAATAACAATAGTACTTTTATTTTTTTTTTAGTTTTGATTAAATTTAAAACGCACATTTGTGGTAAACGTCTTTTGTTCGCTGTACCTACTCGAATTTTCGTCTTAAGACACTGTGAGATTTATACCTAATACTAAATACACAACACCTCTTCAGTTTTTTCCCACTGCAGCAGTGGTATAATATTATAACATCACATTTTTTAATTCGTCGGGCAACGATTTTTATGTATGAATTATTAACGCATCATGTATGTACTACGAGAAACATAATATTATATTATATTAATCAATATATGTATGTGAATCAGAGAATGTATATAAAACCTCGGTCAGATTGAAAGCTAAGCACTTCCAACGCGGGATTCTCTTTGAATTTTCGCTATCCGAGCGAACCGAAACCAATATACATGGCCTTGATTTGTGTTCGAAATCCGGCCTGAACGCGGTTTAACACTGGTCTCATACGACAAAAATAAAATAAGAATTGAATGATACCATCGGCCGTTGTAGTGTATTTAAAAATTAAATGGAAGAATGACACTTTTCATCAATATTAATTACAGATATGCTTGTAAAATGTACATATAATTTAAATTTTGTTACGAATACCGTCTATATTTTATGACATTTCAAGCTTTAAGGGGATTGGAAGCGGCGATTTTTTATTTCTCTCTATCAAACACATAAAGTAATAATATAATAATAATAATATACGTTTAAATTACTTATCATAATATGTTACGTGTGAGAATAAGTGTAATAAGAATTGAATGAAAGAATTTTCAATTCCTTTAAGAGGGCGCTCTATACACCCGATTTTAACTGTTTTTGTATACGCAATTTTGATGAAATTTCAAGAAAAATAAAAATCCAGCAATTTAAAAATAATCGGTACTGTATCTGTCAAAATGTATACAAAATATGAAAGATGAGAATATTTACTACGCTGTAGCGTGGAGTTTTTATTTTTTTCAATATGTTTGTATGGAAGCCTAAAATCCGTGATTGGAAATCGTGAAATTTTAAAATTTTTAAATTAAAAAAAACCGTTAAAAAAAATGTTAACTAAAAAAACTTCACACTACGGCATAGTAAAAATTCTCATATTTTATATTTTGTATACATTTTAACTCTGCGATTACTAAGAGAAAAGTTTTAATAAAATAAAAAAATAAAAACTCCAATTCCACAAAAATATCATTTATTTTATTTTGTAAATACGTAATTTGATAACTATGTTATCATCTTCAGTACACAATAACGACTCTTTCTATGGGCGTATATTGATTCCGCTGATTTAGTATCGACTCCGCCGGCGACTGTTGGTAAAAATTATCTATCGACTCCGCCGGCTAATGTTCAAAAAAATTATGTATCGACTCCACCGACTAAATATTTTATAATCAATCAACGGAAAAATTTAGCACGTAAATTATGAATTATTAATGGATACGTTTGCACAAATATATACATTATATTTTAGATACCTATATATTTTATTCAATCAGTTTATACAATAATACATAATTTATTGTCAAATTATTGTTATTATACTATCACATATTATTACATACATTACATATACATACAAATCAATTATTACAATAGTCACTGCAGTATTAAATTAAAACCCGACGAGTGAAATGCTTAATTTTCACTATAAAAGTGCATATAAGTTAATATATACATACTTAATAAATATTAATACTAATAACTTATTAATAAATAAATATATTGATGTACATAAAGAAGAAGCGACGGATCAATAGTAGCCGGCGGAATCGATATATACCTTTTTTCAAAACCGGAAGTTTTATCGGAGTCGATAAATTCCCTTTTTTATTTATATAATAAATAACAATTAAAAATATTAATATATAATATATTATGTTGCATTTTTTCGCCAGGTATTACGCAGAGTGTTTTTCAAAATATAATATGACATTGTGTGCAAGGATATGTATTATGTAATGATGAATAAATATGATGCAAAAATACATTTATCCAAACAATAAAATTAGTTTTTTTCATTATTGTATACCATATATTATATAACCTAAGAATCTTTCGGGTACGTATTTCTGTAAGACGTTTAAGGGATTTGCTTGCACATACGTTTAGTGTACGAAATACGCGTTGCATGGATATGTCGGGCATGGATATGGATGTTGAGGATTGTTCCAGCCAGTTGGTGGTTTAATAATCTACAACTACGATAGCAGCAGCAGTAGCTGGGGTCAACAACCCGCGCGCGGTCCGTAAGACTTTTTTTTAACTAGCTCGCAAAAAAAAAAAAAAAAAATGTATTTTTAGAAATATAAAATCACTCAATACAATGTTAACATCGTTTACGGTTGAAAATATTTGTATTATAATATTCAATTATTATTATTATACATTAATACATTAATTCGCCGACAATTAAAATAATATCGCAATAATTATCACACGTACGCGGATGCGGTAAGGTAATTAACCTGTATATATTATGTGCGTTATAATAATTTAATATCACAATTTCGTCTTTATAATACATTATTTTACCTAATTATAATACCTATACATACGTAAAAAGTTACATTTTTTATAAAAACAATATTTAAACGCTATCTTGACTATACAGTATAATTTATTTGAACGTTTTTATGAGATTATGTGTTTCCAAAATGGCTGCGATCAACTTGCTTCGCAGCAATGTCCTGACCTAACATAATGCGAAAGATGTATGATTTAATATTTGAATAATTAATCGAATTTTCTCTACTTGGTTAACTTGCTTATATCCAGCCTTTGAATAATAACCACGGGGTTGTACCAAAATAGATAGGTACATTTGTTCGATTTTCATTTATGACCGATATTTTTTTATGAATTTATCGTTTTTATACATACATCAAAACGTGTTTATATACTTATTATGATCCGCGTTAATCACAATTTTGTAGCCGAGGTTCGTTTAAGCTACATATATAGTAATCGTAATGTAGTATATACCAATATAATATAATATAATATTGCATATCTATAGTATCTACTGACGTAGGAAAATTGCACATGTTCAGTAAATTATTCACGCATGATATCATATTAAATTATATACAGGGTAACCACACTAGATAAATACATTTTGAAAAAAGTAGTATGAAGGTAATTTTGAAGAAAAAAATACATTTCCTTTTGCAACAAATTTGTGAGTTTATGCCATTTACTTTAAGTAGTAAAAATCACGTATTTAAGGCGACGTCCGTTTTTCCTGATGGTGTTTTCTAATCGGGTGTTGAAGTTATGCCAAAACTCGTCCCAGAATCTCCTTATCTATCGACTGAACGTACGAATGGTTTCCATTACCTAGCTCGATCCATGTACGAAGTTTGTTGACATAACCTTGGTTCTTCAATTAATAACCTCACAAGAAAAAGTCGCACATGGATAAATCCAGAGGTCAAGGGAGGCTAGGCTAAATATCTGAGCTGCAACTACCGAATCATCATTCTTATTTCTCACCCATCCCCGTAGTACTCCGTGGTCAAAATGTATATACATAGCGTGATCACCCTGTGTATACCCTGTGTATCTTTTATTTTTTAGTTGAATAACTAGAATTCCATTGTATTTAATTAAATATATATATGTATGAGATAGCTAGAAAATAATGCTGTTGTGAATATTTTTATGAAATTAAAATTTATATCGAAAGAGTTTAAAATATACAATTATTATTTCATCGATTAACAATAATGAACTGGATGAAATAATTTATAATATCTGAAAGAATATCTGAATTTGTTTAAAATAGAAAACGGGTGTTTTTATATGCATATATTCGTATAATGGCATAAAGCTAAATAATTAATAATCGCACTAATGAAGAGCACATAACTTTTAAATGGGAGCATGTAAACTTTCCAGAATAACAGGTAGGTATATGGAAAGGTAATAAAAAGGTTTAATGTTAATTTCACCAGTATTATTTTCAGAACAGATCTATAGTTTACGGGACATCCTTTTTTCATCTATTTATTTTATAATCGATATAATTTTTTATAGTGATTGTAAAAGTAAAACTGAAATTGGGACTGATCAGCTGTTTTTGAGTAATTGCATATCAAAGTTTTACTCGTTTTTTTAGATGATGCGCTTGATTTTCGAAAATCCCTGATTT
The DNA here is from genome assembly GCA_025469235.1 of Pemphigus obesinymphae. Taxonomy (NCBI): domain Eukaryota; kingdom Metazoa; phylum Arthropoda; class Insecta; order Hemiptera; family Aphididae; genus Pemphigus; species Pemphigus obesinymphae. The sequence goes on along the minus strand of JAIPRL010001359.1, from coordinate 62,173 downwards.
TTTGTTGAAATACTACATAAAAAATTAAGATATTTTAAGAAAATATAGCTGGTAAAATAATCTACGTTTGCAAATGTCGAAAATGAAATCGAAAATATCCACCAATTTATTATGAAACATGACATCGGGTAACAGGAAAAAATAGAAATGCTTTTTGTGCATATTTTTTCTGGCAGAGTTTACATATACCCAAATTTACCTACTTTTTTCTGGTCGAGTTTACTCTAAAAAAATAATAGGTATATAGTAGGGTTTACTATCATCCCTTTTTATATATTCCTACATTGAAAATTTTAATTGGATAATTTTCGCAAAATAATTATTATTCTATAAGAACGTTATTCTTATAATTTCATATACAGTGGTAGAATTGGAAAAATAGAAGAAAGGGTGCTATCAGGCTTTTAAAAATTGAGCGTCCCTCCAAACTATGTAACTCGTATGCTGTAAAATATTATTAGTAGGGGAGCTATCAAAATATTTCAAAATAGTAAAGGAGCTCCGTCCCCTTGAGCACCCTCCCACAATTCGAGCACTGTTAATTTAGGTATAATTGTGTGTACCTACATTATTTTCTCGTATATATGACGATTTCTATATTATGTCAAGTTGTCGAAATTATGGACGTATTTAAAGAATTTGTTCTCATGGTTCCTACAGTATTCCTCATTAAGAAATTATTCGTTAAATAAAATAAGTTAATCTAAAACGGTTATTGTAGTAATTTCAAGAACTTTTCTACTCGTATAACGCATTATGTAATTCAGGACATAAGTAGTACGTATATTATATAATATTATATGCTAATTATTTATTACTTATAAGTATTGTTACTCGTGTATTCAATAATATTTCACCAAAATATATTAACACTAACCATAACCGAAATGGATTTTGTTAATTTGGCTAATTTACGAAATGTGTATTCATGGATGAGTAATGTCAAGAGTTATGCCATGGATGAGTTATACAAGTACGGATACAACAACCGATAAGGGGAATACATGTTCCGAATAGTATAAAATATATACATACAAGTACATACTTATATACACACATACTTGTATATTTATAAAGCATATTATATAACATTACACAAAACGTTTAAAACTGAATAGGTACGTACTATTTAATGTCATTTTTTTTAGTCGAGTTTTTGGTATCGACGTAAATGATTTTTGTTGAAAATAAATATCTTAACAATACTGCTATAGACATAGTGCTATATAAATAATAATTACTATATAAAGAAGGTAATAAAAATATATATTAATATATTACGACAACGATGATCGACGACTTTATTGCTAAAGTAATATTAGAAAATGTTTTCGTTTTATATTTTACAAAGAATCACTATATCAAAATGGGTCACAAAACTTTTTTAAACGTATACCAAACCCGGAGCATATCATTCAGCCATGTAACCACCTCGGCGGTATAAAACTTTAATACGAAATTCAAATGTTTACCAAGTCCAATCAATTTCGCCGCGGTTAGAGAAGTATAACATTATCTCGCAGTAGCAACAACGTATGTATATAAAGACTCCCGCGCGCCACGCCGCTGGGACAGACTAATTTTAGGAACGGTTTTTATTTTAATATAATTTTTTGACCGTTTGCCAAAATCATAAAGCAACGTCTACGCGTTTTTTTTTCTTTTCGAACCACACACATGCACACACGACAACGAAATAAACGCACCGCATGCAGTTAATGGTGTGTGTACAAAGGATTATTTTGATTCGGCGGAGGCGTCGCGGTCGTCTTCATTGCCGGGAAACTAGCTATATTAAAACTATTGTACGAATACAACAAATCTCCCAAAAATAATGAATTCGAACTGAATATACGCGAAAACAATGTACACCGAGACAATTTATTATTATGAACCGTTGCGCACATGCTGTATAATCGTATATACTATTATAGGATGTACCATATTATATTATAATACGGCAGAGTGAAAAATAATTTCCAGCAACTCAGCAGCGGCACATATAGGAAGGGCTGTGTAAGGACTAAGGGTGGATGCACGTTATATTTGCCCCTTAAATATACACTGATATTGATATATATATATATCAGTGTATATACCTATATATATTATATAATATATATATACGTGTGTATGAGGGGTGGTAAAACGTTCCTTATTTACGACACGCGTGAAATATATTATATATATTACGTAATAGTGCAGGTATAGTACCGTATAGTAGTAGGTATATATAGTTTATACCTACTGTACTTTATTTTGCGCATGTGATAAGAACGCAGTTTGACCGTAACAAGATCGAAGCACATTTCAAAATGTATTATTATCAATGTTAATATGGCAGGCATTATCATAGTAACAGATTTCTATACTAAAGTTTAACGTGATAACGCGAGTACCTTATCTAATGGAGTATAAAAATCTGTGATCAATAATAAGTGATAATAAAATAAAAAGACAGGTGCCACACTTGTTTTTTTACAGAGAAATAATTTTTATTAAGAAATAATTTAAAAGTATAGCATAGGAAAAATACGTATTTGGTAAATATTCAATTGTATAAAATATAAAAAAATAAAATATTATTTTGAAAATCTAATTCCAATAAAATATCGAAAAAGTTTTTATCTTTTGAACGGTATGTCTCAATGTTTATTTTCACTACGAAAATTTGTTAGTGTAGGTCTTAAAATGTTAATTTTTTTTTTAATGATATGAACTAAATTCATAAAATAGTATTTGTAATCACATATTTATTATAGAAACCCATCCGAAACAAGTACGGATTTGAACGATAGAATACCATTAAACCATAATAGTAAGTATACACAACACCTATAATAAGTACACCACATTCTCGATATAGCGCATACATATAGGTACTGTAAAACTGTGTTTTTAAAAATCTCGCTCGTATATTTTTTGTGTTTACAGATCGCGCGCATATGCTGCAACGTGACAGAAAAAAAAGCGCCTGGATTACTTTTGGCGCAACATTGCCTGTATAATATATTTGCTAATGACGTCTAACTTCACTAGCTCGCGCGATAACTCGCGAAGTTTAAATCATATAATAATAATAATAATAATAATACATTCAAACTAGTTTGTTTAGGGGAAAAAAAATCACGTCACGCGTTTTCCGCACCTACAGCTACAGCTATAGATAATAAAGAATGGATAGGCCATGTTGCCTTATCACACGTTCCCGAAAACCGACCCAAGGTGCTTGTTTTTTTTTTTTTATTCCATGAACAAATTTTTACTTCTACGATGATAAACAATAATACGAGAGAAACATATAGATATTCGTAATATTCATGTAACGTCGTGGATGATAATATTACTACCATTGATGATAAAAATGATTAACGCAACCAATAACAGCCGTATATAGTAACCATTGTGGTATAAGGCACCTTTATGAGACGGTAATATATTATCTGCTCCATCGGACCGCGGCACCATATGTTGAATGTATAGGAATGGCCTATCCATTAGAATGATACAACTTTATTATCTACGGCCACTACGGCTATTATAAGTGGACGTGAATTCGCGCGCGGCGGCCGCGATCGCGTGAACTTGGCCGCAACCGCGTTTTCCCCTTCCCCACCCCGTCATGTTTACCGACGTGCCCATTGTCGCGAGCACGAGACGCGCGACCACATTATTTCAGGCTCGCGTTTGTGTTTGTGTATTAATATTATTAAGGCAAGCGTCTCTGAGTGTGCACTCGCATGTGTGTGTGCGTTTGTGTACTCGTTACGCGCGGCCAATAGAACAACAACAATAATATTACAACGCCCCGAAAAACGTCTAGAGGGAAAAAAAAAGGCGACGGCTATGCGGTGGAATTCGTCGTCGGTCGTATCTGATGCATAGAAAGACTGTTCGTATAATATGTCGCCCGTATTCCAAGTTGTCACGAACAAAGTGTCGGTTCTCACTCCTCACAGTTTCACCATGTCGGCGACCAAATATATATTGTGTGAAAATAATATGTTTTGTTGACTTGTTTAATTTTGCCCAAAATCACTACCGTGATAATATGAAAAAATATCCCGACACTTTTCAATTGATTTACGTTTCTCATCATAGTATTGTGTTATATATTTTATATTTTTCTTATTATATTAAAATATCCCAGTCCGTGTGTAAAATAATATCTTTCATAAATTATAATATTCAAATTTGAAAATGCCTAGTTGTTTTCTTTGTAATAGGACGAGAAATTCCAAGTCCAAAACCGAAAATATTTCTTTTCATAAGTATTTTACTCATAAGTACCTACCTAGTTTACTACTACCTATATGTTGTACATAGTTGAAAATCTATTCTTGTATTTCACTATTATGGATATAAACGTCTAACTACCTATAATGTTGGCTGATAGAACAGATATAAAAATAACATTATAATATAGTGTCGAAAAATAATTCAATAAAATACAATTTTGAACAAATAGTACTTTAGATTACTCAGTAACTAATAGTTTAAAAATTTGTTTTAATTTGACTGGGGTTTAAAAATTTAAAGAACTAGAGACGAATCTCTGAACGATTTGAGGCCTAGAACTGATTGAAATGACATGAAACTAAAGGAAACAAATTTATATTTTATACACTGTAGGCCATAAGTATGTAATTGTTATCATATTAAATGTTATCAATAATTATCTATCATAAAATAATTAATCGGTGTATTCCACTAAATATTCCATAACGTACACATTTTAATTGTAATCATACTATTTTTAGGGGCACTTTGTATGTCACAACTATTTTACAGAACAGTCTCTCTATATTATTCTATGATCTAATGTGTATATTATTAATATAATATTATTATGGTCGCCGTTTCGCAATTTCATCGATCGGTCGAGCACATTTTTCGCTGGCCTTTTCCAACGTTTCCTTACAACGACGCTACATAGTAATAATATATTGGCTATATACGGGTTTTTTTTTATTTTTTTTTTCACGCGCACGTGTTTGCGTAGTGCGTACATCGCAATACATTGTATTCGCGTCGATAACCCCACGTACCACGTTATGGTCAACCTATATTATAATAATAAATTCACCAACGAAACCGCGCGACCTGTTTCCCAAATAACGATTGCGGTGACAATAATAATATTATGTCGTATGAACGTTGCTCGAGAATCAAGTATAATGTGGCGGATGATATCTAGTTTAAGACGACTGCATAAGTTAGCCAGCACTGAATATATGGCGAGTTTTATGAAAAAAAAAAAGATTATAACTTAAAATAATAAAAATATTCTATTACTGTTTAAAAAAATATATTAACTGATAAGTGATAACTGATAACTAATATTACCTATAATACTTTTTACCATTACAGAGTTCGGATTGCAATATCGCATCATAATAATATCGTTGGATTCTTCGTGTGCGTTACAATTTATGGATCCGTCTGTAGATATATATATTATATTTTCAATTATACATTTATATTGTTATTATAAAAATGTCCTTAACAATAAGTATATACAACATTTGGCAACGTTGCACTAATTTTCTTGCTTATTAACGTATTTTTCTATGGTTTTGTAGTAATATGCCATCGTACGACCAAAAATGATGACAATCGTTTATCACCGATAATTTCGAAGTTCCAAATTATTTATTTACAATTAAATCAATAATTATACCATACGAATATGAAATATTTTATTAAGTACACACACTATAATATTTTAGTATTATACGTATATTTGTATAAAATAATGTTTTAACTTTTATTAAACAACAAATGATTTTGAGTTTTATTTAATGATTTTCACATCTTCATAAACAATAATTATTTATTGATATATATTTTATGCCAATAATATTTGGATTACACTTTAACGAGGAAAATCAACTGACATTGTTTAGTAAAAATGAGTAAAACATATTAGGATAATTACATCTGATTATTGTAAATCTTAATGGTTTTATTGTTTACAGAATATAAATAAAACAAAAAATACCTTATACCCCTCGTTGTATTCATTTGATCTTACAATTCGTTGCCATAGTATCCAATATCAATATTTAGAAAGGTTTTCGTTTTAACACATTTCTATACAAATATATACTCAGTGATATTAAATGTATATCTATTATATTATATTACACGTGATTACACTGTATTATAATTCGACTTCCCTGTGTAAAAAATTATTAATGAAAATTAGCACAAATTATTTTAAAAAATTTTATGGAATTAGTCTATTGTTTTTAATTAACTAATAAATAAATATATATGGTAATCGGGAATTATTAGCATGCTTGCAGAGTGGGTTTTTCCTCATTTGTTATAAAACTTTAGCATAACTATAGGAAGATTTTTAAGGAATAAGCAGCTCAAATATCAAAAAATCCATAATATATTTGTATATTTAACCTTAAATGGACGCTATACCAACAATTGTTAAGGGGTTCCATATAGGCAATTTTTAAGAAGTTTTTAAATAATAAAATTTTAACAATTAAAAAATGTTATATGAATACATTTTAAAAGTAATCTAAAAATGGTCTGTATTAATGATAATATCTGTACCACATTTTATTGTTGTGTAATAACGACATTTGTTCAAAAAATTCTTATGGTTTTCTAGTCTTAGTTTGATAAAATATTATTATAAAGGAGAAATTATTGCACTAAATAAAAAATAATAACTTGAACTAAGAGTGCATAGAGTTTTTGTTTGATATAAGTATATTTAAACATTTACAATTTGTGATTAAAAAACGTAAAATTAAGAAAAATATTTGAAAAAATTATTTTAACTAAAAAAACTATGTTTTTTCATAGTAAATGGACAGTAAATATTCTGATTTATCACATTCTGTTTAAATTTGGAATCTACGATAACTAGGAGAGAAATTGAACTCATGGAAAGCGAGAACGTGTTTTAATGCCGTTAATCAGGGCTCGTAAGTTCATTCACTAAAAAACGCATAAATAATGCACTATAATTTGGAAAAATATGCAATAAAATATTCAGAAATACTTATGCATTTATATATGCACTAAAAATCTAAAATTATGCACTTAAAACATGCGCAGTAAAAAAAACCCTATTTTTTTTTTAGCTAAAAATACCTAAATATGCACTAAAAACATTTTAAATACCGATCTGAAATTTAACGCTTATAGCGGTTTACATAATTGCAGTATTATTGACTGCAGTCAAGTCGCCGGTCTATTTATATACCTATCTTGAAAATACCAAAATATAATATATGATATAACAAATAATATTACCATGACGTAATTTATTTATTTTAATTTTTTATAAAATAGCATTACATTATAAATATAATATATTTTAATTATAAAAAGTTTGTTATCCCAATAAAGTACGGAATACACACTATAAAACTAATATACAATATAAAGTGTAAATACTGTACAAAATATAGTAAAAGGATGTCACACCGACAATTTTTCATTTTTATCAACTTAGGTAAAACATGTTAGAAATAGTATACGAAACAAAAAACAAAATATCGCTAACATTATTTAGCGACTGTTGGAGCCGATTTTTAATATATGTACACCATACATTTTTACACGTTTTATGAGTTATTAAAATATCGATTTTTTTTATTAATTTTTTTCAATTGCTCATAAAACGTGTAAAAATGTATTTATTAAAAATTATCTTTATATTATTTAGTCGCTAGATAATTGTGTTCTTTATAATTTATTTTTTTATTTCATCTTTCTATCTATAATATTCTCAAGTTGATAAAAATGAAAAATATATAAACATGGTTTGTTTAAACAAATATCGTGGTGATTACACTAAAAATGGTATTGACACAATTTTTAAATTAATTTTAAAAAAATTATTCAAATATTTTTAAATTGTTGGATTTTCATTTTTTTTTTAAATATATAAATATATACCTATATATATATATATAATATTTGCGTGTATGTTTGTTTGTATTAGAAACGTATTTTTATAAAGAATTCGGTTTGAATACTTTAATATTTGAAGACGGAGTTAAACACGTGTTTAACATACAAGTGCAAAATCTTGTTTACTAACAATATTATAACCTCCTAACCGATAATTCAAGGACACGTTTTTTAATGGTACATTTTTTGAATTGCAGGCCTCGGGCATTATTTTTTGGTATCGTACAAAAAAGATTAGATAAGCAAAGAAATTGCGCAAATTATTTATATTTTACTTATATGAAGTGTTTGAAGAAAAATGTAAAATTGAATGTTGTAGAATAGTGAAATTAGACTGCAATTTAAACATTATGATGATAGAACTGTTTTTATAATTCTAATTTACGCTATTGTATTATTATTATATTTTCGCATTTTTTCATTATTTTTTTTTATAATAATAAATTCATTCACTGAAATATACGAGTATTTTTGAACAAGTAAGATGGAGAAAATAAAACATAATATAAAATGTATCAGTTTTGGTTATAAAAATTTATAACCGATCAAATGGAATGGTTATTATAAACTATATTATTATTTCATATAATTTATTTATGAGATGGATAATAAAAAATTCACTAAAATTAGTCAAATTAAATTAACCTAAAAATCTATAGATAAAAGTCAATCGTTAACAAAAAATAACTAGGTAGTGGAGTTATAAAAAGTTTTATAATATATATGATAAAATGACATATACCTACCAGATACCTATAATTTATCATTACTTTAATAATTTAATATTATGCATTAAGACAAATATGTAGAAATATGGGTTGAAATTAAATTAACTTTAATTTATTCATTTCACGGTAATATACTAGATTAGTTTATTACATTTTGCAATTTATGCCTAAATCCGATTTATTTAATTAGTATTTTTTTTCTCAAGTTCCAAGTTCTATACCAGCTTAACGAAACCTGATCCTGAATTATCTTCCACAATTTTTAATTTGTTCTTAATATTGTGGATTTAAGTACATATATGTAGATATTTAAGATATGTAACTTTATTTTAAACAAATATAATAAATATCTTCTTGGGAATATCCATTCGTATCCATTCACTTATTATCTATATCTTCACATATCATTTTTTTTTAGCATAATATTATTATTATAATCAAACGTTTTTCGACGTTATCGCCTGTTATAATATATAAATAATAAAATACATTAATATGTTATGTTATATACCTATAACATATTTATAAAATCGATAAATAATACCATAAATGTTATCCTGCATGTAATTCTATGTAGGTACGAGTACCTATACATACAAACTACAATACGTAAATAATGTATTTTTTGTTTTGCGAAAGAAAACTCGATCCGTTTTGAGTTATTATTCAAAACGAATAAAATACCCGATTATATTATACGGATCCCGGGATGAACCACGCAAACCACGTCATACGAATATAATGAATAATACGAATACGGCGGTAAATTCGTATATAATAAACAAACGGTGTGTATTGTGCTTGTGATGCAGACCACATGCGAGTTCGATGTCTGGGAATGAGTTCAAATCGAATACAAAATTTATGAAATTGGTTTACCTCGAAATTATCGATTTCGGGTCATTCGGTATTAGTCACGTATTTATATTATGTAGATAGTAGATATACAATATAAAACATATATAAATTATAAACGCATATACATTATACACAATATATTATATGGTATTTTTTTGACGAAAGTAGAAACATGTATGTACGTTTTCGTGACCATAGCTTTAAGGGTATAAGCCAACGCATACAGACATTTATATATATATAGGTTATCGATAATGATAATGGTGTGTGATGGGGTATGTTGTGCGTCATTGTTGCCTTAAGAGGGAAGACGTGAAAGATGTATACGATTTTACACGTACGTGAGTGATATTATCCAAGTGCATTGTCTGCAGCAGTCATTCGACCCTGGGTGGCGACGCAATGCACGAAAAGGTCGAAAACATTCGACAGCGGACAATAGACTTACGTCAGGATTTATGTTTTTTGTCACAGTTTACCTCTTCTTCTCGCTTCACTACGAGAACGTGTTATATTTATATAAATTTGTTTTTCCCACTGTCATTATATTATTATATAAACACAAGGAACCTATTCGTATTGTATGTATATAATATATTTGTCGGTTAAATATATATATATATATATATATATTACTCCAAAGTGCATTTGTCCCTTTCAAAAAAAAAATTTTAACAGGTAGGTACTATATTTTATTGTTACCACAATGTATTTGCAAAGAAAAAAGCTTGAATAATTCTGTATAAAAACATATAAATTATTAAAAATGCATTACATATAACACTGGGTATTTGAATCTTTTGGAAAACATACATATATTTATATTATTGAGGTTGCCACAATAAATGGCACTTAAAATTCCCCGACTTTCCTTAGCTAAAATAAAATGCTCTTTGCCAGTTTGATTGCTTTCAAAAAATAATTTTCTAATAATAAAGTTTAAAATATTAATAGATTTCTCATATTCTGTGAGGTAATCGTATACCAAGAATATTTCGAACATTATTTCTAGTTAATTAACTATCTGTAATTTAAATTAATATTTATGTTTATTATTAATAAAAAAAAATATATATATATACCTATATTAGTACAATAGAAAAATGTCAAAAAAAAAAAAAAAAAATTAGAGTAAACATCGTCGCGTTCTGATAGAATTAGAAACAGTTGTTTTTTTTTATATAATATATAGAAGTTGCAAGGCAGTTGCAAGTTAGGAGGGCACACATTTTTAAGAAGATGCAACACGCACGATTTTTATTATTACATTTTAAATTAGCAATTTTTATGAAATTTTACGAAAAATTAAAATTTAACAATTTAAAAATAGTCCTGTGTTAGTACTTTTTTTATTGTTGTGTAATCACGATATTTGTTTTTTTTTTTTTTTAAATTTAGGCAAACATAAAACACCGTGGCTAAAATTAAAATTAAATACCAAATTTTCTTTAATAATTAGAAAAGAACCTTAATCTATAATGTACTTAACTTGTCTCAATTTTGTATTATAAATATCTTAAAACATAAAATCACAACATTTTTATATACCTAGTTAATTTTTTAATTTAAAATAACTTTATAAAATAAAATAAAATTGTTAAATCGCAAATTTATTTTTTCTTTTATGATGTGGGATAAAAATGTAGTTAATTATATTTGATTGTAATCCTTTTTTATGTTCTCTTAAAACTAGTTTTTAGTTTCTTTAGACGTGTAGACCACTAATTAAGATATACAGGATGCGGAACGAAAGCTTGTTATCGAGATTTTTTAAAGATGAATTGTTCTCAGTTTCAGATTTGGGGCTTAGCACATTTCGGCACAGCATTTTTTTTTAATGCGATTTGTAATTTTAAAACAAAATATATGTTACAAAAAAAAAATGTATATAATGAAACAAATATATCATAACAAGTATCTTTTTATTAATTTTTTCAAATTCTATGTAATAATTATTATTTATTGTATTGGGTACAGTCGTACAATAATATTAAAGTATTTAGGTTTAATTTTTGATAGGGTAGGATATAAAAAAAAAACAAATTATTGTCGTACAATTTCATACTAATATTATATTCGCTTACTATTTTATATACTTAATATAACATTTTTTAAATTTATATAAAAAAATGAATTAATAATTTAAAAAACAATTTAATAATATCTACAATTTAGGTTTATTTTAAAGAAATATTATATGCGATTCCCTTTAAATATTCAATAGCTACCCTATCAAAAATTAAATCTAAATACTTTAATGTTATTATACGACTGTACCCAATACAATAAATATTAATTATTACATACAATATTTGAAAAAATTAATAAAAACGATACTTGTTATGATATATTTGTTTCATTTTATTTATTTATTCATTTATTTATTATTATTTTTTGTAATATATATTTTATTTTAAAATTACAAATCACACAAAAATAAATGTTGCGGCGAAATGTCCGATTCCCTCATATTTGACTACTATAGCGCCCTACTATTGGTCAACTACTGAATAGATAAGCCGCCAATTTTTAAATTATGGTGGTAAATTAATATTTTGTTATAAATATATTAAAACTATTTTCCTAAATTTGATTTATTGCTATAATCTTTTTTAATTTCTATAATACATAATATTATGACTAATACTATAAGGTAATAAGTATAAGTAATAACTTTTTTAAATAATGTTTTATTATATAATGTAATAGTTCAAAACTTGCCACAGTTGCTTCTAAGCGCTACAAGACTAATTTGAAGTGAGAAGGTTCTATCTTCATGTGATAAGCTTTCATTCTGTATCCAGTGTATTTTAATCCGGGCAGATGTAAATTCAGAAGCGGATCTAGGATTTTTGATGCCCGGAGAAAATATCGTAAACCAATTATTTTTAAATAAGTAAAAAAAGTCATGGAAAAGTACATTTTGTTGGGTCTAGCATACCTCTCCCTTCCCTTGTATCGGCAGTGAATACAATATTTAGGTATATAATAAAAAAAATAGGCCTTCAGGCTTAAAAGTTTTTAGGCCTGCCAATTACGCTCCCCGAAAATTTTACGTCCTGGGATCAACCCCGCTCTGTGTACGTGTAGCGTCCTCTAAATAGTTAATTTGATAATCAATACTATAATAAATGTATAACTTTATAAACTTTATATTTTATAATTTAATGAATGCGTTAGGTGGAAATGTTAAAACACAAATTTTCTTTGTATTATTGTCAAAACTTTTATATTTATTTTGTGTAGTTAATAAAAATATAATCTTTATTTTGTTATCCTTCATATTTATTATATGGACATCGAACGGTAATTTTGTTTTTAAATACAAATGTTGAATGCGTTTTTATACAAGTAGACATATACTGAAATCTGAATGTCGAATAGACATTCTTGGCAATGGGCCAAATATCTGTACACCTATACCGTCTACCGAGTGTAAACGCAGCTTTCTCGATAGCCATTTTATTTTTACCATCGTCACCCAAACAGATCCGTAAAAAAATTCGTTGTATGTATATGAATAATATAGTAATATTAGTTGCTAATGTTCCGCGAGTACAAAAAAAAAAAAATCTAAAAAATATATTGTTCGAGTTATTCACTAGTATATCTTGTATATTTATTATATATTATATATTAATATTTTTTGTAGTTTTGCAAGGACAACTTTTTTTTTTTTAATACAAAAAATATTTTACTATTTAGTTATTTTGGCAAGACAATATTATACCTATAATAATTTAAAATTAAATAAAATACTGGTTTATAATATCATATATAATAATTAATCTTATTTATAAAATGTTAACTCCAAATACGGCTTTTTTCATGATCAGTACTATTTATTATTTAATAATATTTAATTATTTAATTCCCGTTTTCATGACTGCTTGCCGCGTATTCCTTTCTACCTTACCGTTTTCAAACTATTCTCCTAACATTTTGAGATTTTCACGCGTTTTGTTCGTTCGCGTTCTCGCTTTTTCTCTGAGCTTTTGACACCGACAAAAAAAAAAACGCGTTTCCAACTCGCTGTCCGTCCATTATCACTTTACGTTTTCCCGCGCCGTCGTATTATAGCCCCAAACTTCCGAAATCGGCTTTTGCAGCGATCTTTCTCGACGTTTTTCGACTCTGTGGACGTCGAATTCGCGTTTCCCGGACATTTTATCGACCGACTAAAAGCTTTTTTGTCTACCGATCGTCCCCGTCGACCGGGATGTTCATTTCGAATATGTGTATATTATCTGTCGATATACGGTGTCGTCCGTTATCTGAATAGTTTAAATAAGAGAAATTTTGGCCGCTTTATTATCTCGATTAGGTAGCTTAATGGTAGCAAGAATAATAGATTGAACAAACTTTCTATTAATATTTCTATATTAATGATTCTATAGTCCACTTTCTTATCATTATAAATTTTATTAATTCATATATTTTTTTTTTTTTTTTTTGTTCATTTGAAATACATATTATTATCATTATTTGACTATTATAGATCAGAATATTTAATTAAATTGTGGGTTATATAATATATTGTGATGAGTCTGTATTTAAGTATGACCCACTGATTCACAGAATACCTATTCTATAGTTTTTATGTTTCATAGTGATTTAAAATCGTCGACTCCCGTAGTATTTTTTATAATTTTAATTAAATCCATATAGATACATTCCGGCGAATAACTTTTATCATATGTATAACGATGTTTAATTGGACTTTCGAACATATTGTCATATTTACCTAGTGGCAATGGTTGTATAAAAACTCGAGAATGATAAATCCGAGTCACTTCATATTATTATGTGTAGAGTAGAGGTACCTACTCTATACTTTATTATACATTTATATTTTATACCCATATTATATTTAGCGGTATAAATGAATTTCAAATCGACTTTCGTGATATATTTTTACATTTTGATATTAATTTTATATTAATGTTTAATTGTGATGTTGAGTAAAATCTGTTATACTAAAAAAAAGTTCCATCAATTTTCGGATTACTTACTTTATCAACCTATTGAAATATAACTATCTCCTAGAAATCGAAGGCTAGATTCCATCATATTTTTAAAATTAATTAATTAACAATATTATTTCCGATAAAAGGTATACGAATTGCCTAGTATACATGTACATGTAAGTATATATTATATGTTCCTTTATCACAAAAATGTCATATCACGATATGTTCAAGGACGAAACTAGTAGAGGGAAACTTGCCTTAGTCGGCCAGATCGATTGTCAGTTGGCTAAATCGTTAAGGATTTGGCACAGTTCTGGAAATGAAAGTTTTGAACAGAAGTTGATGACTTTTTTTTTTAACTGTGTCAGTGCACCAAATTGTTTAATATGTGACTCCCCTTCTTTTGCTTATTAGAAAAAAAGATCAATGCAATCAACTATATTATAAGCACGCTGCCCCCCTAAAAAAATAATTTTGGCACACCCCTGAATACGTTTTATTGAAACTTATAACTTTCTAAGAAAAGCAGTCACAGATATTTTGGAGGTAATAACTGGTTCAGACCTTTTGACTTAATCGTAGTAAGTTATTACCTACTAGTTTAGTTGTCACCAGTCCAAAAAGTATTTAACTCACTTAGAGTAATTTTCGTTATTCACTTTTTGTTGTTTTTTATCGCCTTATATAATTTATTTGGATTTATACAAATTACAATAGATTCTAATCATATAACATGCTGAAAGTTATAATTTATTATTTAGAAATTAGAACACATATTCACTGATAACCAATAGTATCTGCATATACCATACCATATAAGTGTATACATATAATAATAATAATACATCCACTACATTAGACATACCCAATACTTATAGTAAGGTATTTCCGAGCTTTTGTTACGCATTATTTAAAAAATATACAATAGGTATACCTATGTAGTTAAAATGAAAATTTCAGACATATACCATATTGAATAAATAGGTACATACTAATATAAATTTAAATTAATAGTTTTATATCCTCGTATTTCCTAAATTAACATGCTCAGGTTTGCACCTTCACACATTAGGGGAGTCGAGATGGTTTTCGATAACTATACGACAAGTATATTGCTACCAATAATAATTATTATATTAAAATAAGAAATGGTTGACTTTTAAATCATTGTTGGCATAGTTTACGATGTCCCTGGCTATGCTCATGGTGGAAATCCAAATAAATGGTACTCAAAAATAAAAAATAAAATTAATAAAACAAAAAATGACGGAAATTATATTAGGGTGGACGTTATCTACTTACTTGTCTGCGCCTAATTTCTGGACCTGTACCTAAAAGTAATCAGTTTATTTATAATGAAATTATAAATAAAGTTTAAAATCATAATTTTAGTTTGTTAATCATCGTATTTATTAGTTTCCAACATACGAATTACGAATATCCAGTGTCCGCGGATCATGTACTCGGTGATGACCCAACAAACCGTTTCACGTAATGCTGTATGGTGACTTTACAATATTGAATATACATTGTATTATATGTTACATATTTTAATGTCATAGACGTAATACTACACATAAAAGAGCATTTTTATTCAAAAAAAAATATGGGATTAGTTACGTTAAATTGAATTTGGCGTGTTGTGAAATTATTAAAGTATAAACCATAATCGTATGTCAAAATGAAAAAAAGTTATAACTTTTAATGTTTTTAAGATCGATAAAACAACAGTGTACGGATTGACATTGAGATAAATATTCGAATTTTAATATTGGTAATACTTATGTTTGATAATTTATCAAATCAATTTGAAAAATTAAAAACTATTGGTGTTTATACGTATCGTATATCGTGTTACATTCAATTATATCCAGTCTGTTAAACGGTTTTCCGTCATTATTTTTTACTCAACAATTTTGTTTGGACGATTCTTGTCGTTAAACTTTAAAAATAAATAATAATGATAAATTACTGGATATACTCGGTAGTCGGTGGTCGCGTGAAATTACGTATTTGATAGGATTTCGATAAAATTCGATCAGACCTCACAGCGCAGTCGATCGATTGATTGCATATCATTATTATTATTATTATTATTACTATTATTATATTGTTCACCACGCTATAATTTCATAACCGTAAATACAAAGGAAAACGGAACAAAATATATTTTGGTCCGAATGCGTGGCGAGTGAGTAATGGCGTGAGTAGTGAGTATACCAAGTGCGATATCGACACAAAATTATTGTGGTCACGGCCGAGTTACCATAACGGGTATTCTTCAGCGAAGGAGACGGGTAACTTGCAGTAACCGGTTCCCTCCAAGACATGTATTTATATAAAATAAAATTCGCGAAACTAGTTTTCGATTGAAGTGAATTTCGGTGTTACATATATTCCGTTTCAGTTTTTCCTCTCGTTTTATCATATAGATCGAAAAGGGTTTTTGCTTTTTTGTTTGTCTTTTAAATTTTAATAACGCATTTTCCAGTACGATGATTTCTTCCTGGAATTATTATTAGACCCCCGGGAACGACACGACGTCATTGTAACATCACATCACTTTTCCTTCCTGCACTGCCGTTGTTGCCACCACAACAGTTAACGTACAACGAGTTTGTAGAAAATCTGTCGTTTCCGACAGATCACCAGAAATCATTACCAGCTGCAGCAGAGCAAAGAGAATAATTTCGTAAACGATTATAATAAATTGTGAACTGTCGTATTACTCTATATTACTATTTTTTCTAAGTATAAGTTAATATATTGATTATATATATATATATATATAAAACCAATGACTGGTTATACACAAGTTTCCATGTATAACCAATGGCGTATTTAGGGGAGCTAGAGGAGAAATTGCCTAATGAATAAAGGATAGCAAATTATCTAAATTTTTATTTTTGTTTGCTGATCAACTTTATTTGTAGGTACTTCTACAATGATTTGTGTGTGGGGCAGCAAATATAAATGTACCTAAATGTAATTGGCAACAAAACAAAAATCGATTATTCTTTGGGTACTTGAATGATGACAATTACGATTGTTCTGTGATATAAAAAATATATTGTGTCGTTTTCATATATTATCCAGCATTTTGGATGATATTTTCATTTCTAATATATTTAAATATTTTTAATACATTATTATAACATTCTTCTTAGAATATGATAAAGGAAACATCCATAAACTTTTTATCTATTATATTATTTTAGAAATACCATATATTTATTAAAATATTATAAACGTTTTTTCTAATCCTCAATCTACAGCTATTTGATTCATTTTTTGCCAGCCTAACGATATTATGATTTATGAGTACCTTACCTATATTACGAGATAATATATAGAATACTGGATAGTATAGATAGTATCCCGATTTTATTTTGGTGCAAATTACAGACTTCCGTACCTAGGGCAACACAAAGTCCTATAAATACTCCTCTGTGTATAGTTATACACTCAGTTACGAGCCGGTACATCGGTATATACACTATTAACGGTTTTACATCCTCTTATTTCCCAAAAAGATCTTCATGTGACTTCGATACGATATAAGTATCTTATGTATACTGCGATATATTATAGTTGTGCTATGCGAAGTTATATTGATGACATAATATTAATCAAAATGCCTATTGAATATTACAATAATTGTCAAATGCAAGTACATATATGTGGTTAGTAACCGTCTGTCATTCATTTAGTGATAATAACTCAACTAAAATTAATTTTTATCTTCAAATAGATAAAATAAATAAATAAAAAAATGTACAGCTAAAATACGTATACGTTACATTGTATACGTAGAAAAACATTCAAACCAATCTAAAATGCTGAACTATATTTTAAATAGAGCGAGTCAAAATATAAGTGAAATATGTACAATACAGCTAGTACACATGGAATCATTTAAATTAATATTTGACAACATAATCAAACTACGTCATGAGTGTATTATTATTTAATAATATTATTTTATATTTTTTAGGACATACAGTTATTACTTATTATGGTTTACCTATTGGTTAATATAAATTGCACACCATAAATATGACTTGCAAATTTAGTTTTCTATCTGATTATGTATCCCATCACTCAATCCAGTTAGTAACGCGTTGATAATTTAAATGATTGTATAGGAATAGGTGGTTCGAAACTGCAAAAAAATTGTGAGAAGTACGCGTCATCACTGCGAGTGACACAACAATAGACGACAATCATCTTCCGATTCTTTTTGTTTTTAATCATTAATTTTGTGTTCTCTATGAACCAATAATTTAAAGGGCCTTATTACCTATGGAAGTTACAATGCGACAAAATATAGAACATTGATTTGGGATATCGCATACAGTAACTAAGTAACTTCATAGGTAGGGATATTAACGGTACCTATAACATCTCAGTGATGTACATAACCACTAAAGTACAAATTCAATTCACATTACTCAATATAACAACTACGTGACATCTCTAATAATAATAATTTAAACATGTTTTCCGTATTATATTTCATATCATAAAGGTTTCTTTAATATATTAATAATATATATAATATAAATATTATGGTATACGGGGAAAAAAACCATGGAAATAAAGATCAAACAAAAAAAACTAACTTAAAAATAAAACCAATTCGAACAATTTTATTTTTGTTAAAATATATTTTATTGAATTATTATTTATTCGGTCTGGTCTGCAAAAAAAAAAAAAAAATTACAATAATGAAATAAATAAAGATATACTAAAGTTCTTGACAGCAGTAGGTCAATAGGTCATACGTACAATGAGATTTCGATAATCTGCATATTCTGATTTTGCCTTTTGACCAAAAAATATATATACATGTGCTTTTGATTATTAATTAATTATTATGCTATTAACCTATAATTCATTTTAAACAATTTTATTTAAATTTACATTTCCGACGTACAATTTATTATTTTGTTATTATGTTCATAGTATACCTATTTTTTTTTATACATTTACATTATAGGATTTAGACGTACAATTTATTATTATATGTGTTATTGACTAAATTGTTATTATTTTTTATTATCATATATATTTGTGATTATTATAATTTTTTTTTTTAATAAGTGATAACATGTTAATAATTATAGCGTTTTTCATCTATTTCATTAATTAAATGTTACAATTTCATTTGATTAAAAACAATAATGAGCATACAAAACAGACATTTAAATTTTGGTTTTTTTTTGTTTGGTCTTTTTTTCGGTGGTTTTTTTTTTGGATTCAAATATTATATATGTATCAAATTTTCGGTATTTATTATGTATAATACGCTATAAAAAGTTTCAAACTAAATAAATAATTAAGCGTTTAGTAAGGGCTAGATTGAGCGGGCATTAATGTTTTCATGTGTTATGGTATGTGTGCTGCAACTTTGTTGTCATAAAAGTATAATAATATGGTAGAGAAAGAGAGAGAACCCATCCAACAAATTATATCACTCATCTACGGAAACTGTTACTCGAACACATGCCCGAGATTCATAATACATGCGTCTAACGATTATAGCCCGAGGATCGGATCCCCAGGGAGTTCTAAAAATGTAAACGATGACATTTCACCATGTAAGTGTTAATGTATTCCATATTTGTTCTTTGTAAACAAAATGTAATTCTCGAATTTCGAAAACAATAAAATACCTTCTATTCAATATTAAACATATTAAAGAAAAGTAAGCCGTGGAGGACATCGTCCACCACACCCCCTATCCAAAGTTTCTCAACCGGGAGAAATTTTAAAAATATTTTTACATTATTATATAACATGGATAGAAAATAAAAATACAACATTTTTTATTTAACATCAATGTTGGATTACATATTTTGAGAAAGCATAGTTAAGGCATTCCTCTTTCAAAATAATTGAACATTTATTCCTTTTAAATGAATTATTGAGAAAGTTGTAGATGTAGGCTAAAATGTAGTTTTATATAATTTTTAAAAATTTTTTTTTATAAATTACTGATAAATGGTTAAAAAGTTTTGAAAATTGTATCTTGTAAATTACATGTCAATACGTCAATTTATCAGAACGATTGTAAATAATGTGTACATTTAAAGTCTCTAACATTATTATTTTCCGATTTATTACAACTTTTGGTCATTTTTGGTATAGATTTCCTGTTCACTTAAGAAAACTACCTACTGTGAAAATCTCAAATTGACTTCTTTAAAGTATCTGAAAGCTTATACACCCATTAAACTCCTTTTAACTAAACTAGAATGGGAATAAAAATAACTATATGACAAAAAAAAATCCAAAATATAGTGATCAGTGGTATAAGTAGTGGTGTAAGTAGAACGCGGATCGCCATTCCCACCAATAAAATTAAATATAAACAACCACACAATAACAGAAATTTATCGGTGTCCCATTGATTTCGCCAAGATTTCACCATCATTTTAGGCTTTAATCATTCATGGATAATAAAGATTATTTATATCTATGATACGGATATGATTTAATAAATATTGATATGATCAACTATTGAACATTTTATATCGTGATTTTTATCTAAAGCTTATTATGCGATAAGGAAAAAAACATTAGTTTTCGTAATTTCATTATTTTTCCAAAGAAAATTTATATTTTTAAAAAATATTAAATAAAAATTAAAACGGACGCTGCGTTCTTTCTTCATAAATAAAGGGGTACGCTGTTAAACATGAAAAATATGAAAAGTAGCTCCGTCTTTCTGCGTCCCTTCCCAAATCCACCACTAAATATATTATTATATATTTTACAATTCATACTTGATACATATTACATTGTGAACAAAATTTAGTTATACAATTATTTAATCAAATTGTATTATAAGTTATTTATACTAATATGAAATATTTAGAAGAGTAATAGATTAGAATAATTTAATGAACATTTAAGTAGTATTACATTTTGTAATACCTATATGTATAATATAACTGAAATACTTGAAAACGGAAAATTAATTAAAATGAAATACATATATCAACAGTAACAGAGTTTTGAAAAATACGTACTCGTATATATAATTATAACAATATTATTTGAATAATGGATTTAAAAAATGTTATACCCACATAATATATAATATAGATTAGTTAGTCATGTGTAATTTTACTAAAAATAATGCTCTAATAAAAATCCTCAAATATTCATCATTTATCACCAATTTTTTTCAAAAATTTTAAATATTCTATATACTTATACTTGCATTATATTTATCACCTACCTACCTTTCATTAATAGATATTTGAGGATAC
This sequence comes from Pemphigus obesinymphae, assembly GCA_025469235.1. Taxonomy (NCBI): domain Eukaryota; kingdom Metazoa; phylum Arthropoda; class Insecta; order Hemiptera; family Aphididae; genus Pemphigus; species Pemphigus obesinymphae. Next base: position 40,396 of record JAIPRL010001359.1, on the reverse strand, counting down.
TTCGAAATTACTTTAAATATATTCTAGATAATATCTTTATTCGAAATATATTTCAATAATAGAGGATATTATTAAAAAATACAAAAAAAAAACAATGTATATATATATATATATATATATATATTATATTACTTATATTACATATTACCTATTATGTACTAATTATATATTGGTATATGATAAATAACTCTGCAGGTTTCTATACTCCCGCCGTAACATATATTTTGTTGTTTTTTTTTTATTTATGAGATGGTGTAAGGCGAACGTAAGGTTATGGGCCCCAGTTCGATAATGTGGCGAAAAGTTTGTAGAAATGGAGAGAGCTTGCGGACTGCGTTAATGACATGATATGAGTATACGTATAATATATACGTATAATCACAAATCAATTGATGTATTCGTTTTTTCTGAAACTTATCTTGTTCGTTTTCAGTTTTAAACTATTTAATTTCACTTAATTTTTAATTTTTAATTTTATAGCAATTTTAATAGATCTTTTATTGTATGTATGAATATATATTCTCGTTTCTCTTATAATAATTAACGACTATTATACGGCAGATATAACTTGAAATCCCACCCTAGTCGACTCAAAAAGTAAAAAAAAAAAAAAAAAAAAAAACAATACGTGGTTATATTTTTTTAAATCGCCTGTGCAGCGGTTTATTCGTTCGTACTAATATAATAAACTATGATAATTGCACGTAGGTATCTATATAACAATTGTAATGTATTATATTTATATACGTATATAATATATGTACATATTTGTATTGGTATAGTAATAGATGCAGCACGTCTCATATAGATACACATACGAGTATTAGGTAGGTATATACATTCAAATACGTGTGTGTATTGTATAATAATTATTGAACGGTAATTTTTCAAGCGATAACTGATTATAAAACACGAGTATTTATAATTTAATTTATATAATAATTGTTGTGTATAGACTGCAAATGGATTAAAAGTAAAATGTCCAACGATGAATAATATCAACTACTATTCATTGTTTTGTTTATACGTACCTATATGACCACAAAAATATTATTATATCATAAAAAAATATAAATAATGCACTGTAATAGTTTATACAAAAAAATTATCATTTACAAACATAAATAAATAAAAAACATATTTGGTAAATATTCAAATGTATAAAAATAAAAATAAAACATTATTTTAAAAATCGATTTTCAACAATACATTGAAAAAGTTCATCTTTTATAAGTACGGTGTATAATTTATATCTCAATGTTTATTGTAGACTTAGTAGCATTTGAATTACAAAAGTACTATTTTGCTACTAAAATTTGTTCAATGTTGCGTCCTCTTAAATATATTATATATACTATTTACTATAATAATAAACAATGATATTATCACACTATTTTCATATTTTTCTGAATACAAATTTTATAAGTATAAATTTAGGCAATGCGTAAGTATTTTTAAATATGAAATGTAGTCCAGAAAACCTGTTATCCAATTACGTGTTTGTACGTATAGTGTAATTTTCTAAATATTTAAATATTCGGATTTATTTGAACATGTTTTAAAATCATTGTATTTTTATGGTAAATAATCATATATTCATACTTATAGTATTATCTACATTCTACATAATATTAGATTCTATTGTTAATACAAAAAATCGAAAAATACAACTCTTATGCAGAACAATTTTACGTATTTACAAACCTATTGGCTCTTTGATTCTACTATTTCAATTTATATATTATTATTAATATATATATTATATATATAAAACTATAACCTAATTATTAGCTGAAAACTCAAGTATAATTTTAATGGACATACGGATACGTTTCTGTTTGTTGTGACATTTTTTATATAAATCGAACTCCACTTTATAACAAATGGCCATACAGTTAAATAATTTATACTGAGAATAGTAAAAATTTATATAAATATATACTGTATGTCTGTACTACAAAAGTGAGTTGTTAATTATTAATTTTAATAATAATTGTACAAAATAAACTATATATTCGTCAAGGTCTTTTCCTGCACTGTGTATTTAATATACACGACGTGTAAATTATTCCTTTGAACCGATTTATAATACGTACACAATCATTAATTAAATTGAATCATTAAAAATAATTTACGAATTCATTATTTAAAAACAAGTTAGGTATAATATAATATAAGTATTATACATAACACGAGTACATATTAGAATCCAATCGTCCAATTATAAATTGCATGTAATTAAACATCTTAAGGTTTGTTTCATATAATATGTTTCCAGTGTGCTGGTATATATTGTATTTTAGATGCACGTGTAATGTAAACCCTTTTGAGAGAGCCAAGGAGATGAATTGAACAATACATAACAAACATTACTCCTCAATATCAAACTATTGTATTTATATTAGGGGTAGGGGTCGACAAATTTGTAGAAAAAGTTTTTTTTTTTTTTTTTTGCTTATTCGCTTATTCACGTTTTGAATGAAGTATTTTGGAATTTTAAATTGACAAACTATAAGTACCTAAATCATTAGGATTTAACCGGCAAAATGAGAAATAAGTAGATTACTTTTTTTTTTTTTTTTTTTTTTTCTCATTTTATGTTTTGAAGTATTATATTTTTTTCCACATTTTCACCACCCCCCCTCCTTCGGTCCTGACAATATACTTATGTAATATATTAATATCCAAGAATAGTAAGTTTGATCGATTTTTAGATTACTTAGGTATTTGGTCAAACTATTCGTTAGACACACTTTAGGGGTGAACAATTTTCTTCTAGAATGCGAACGCCAGTTTCCGACGTAGTTGTAATATTGTAATATTTTTAAAACTAATTAATTAACAATATTATTTTAATTTATTATATATATATTTAATACATAAACCAAGGTACCTATACGAATTACACTCAAAAGTAATTTTACTAAAACAAAGTTGCAATTACAAAGGTGTCACACTCAAACCTAGTTAAAAATTCAAGGTTTCGGACTCAAAAGATGTTGAACTTACAAGTAGTGTGATTTAAAAGGAGTTGCACCCTGTAGGTGTTGCACTTAAGCTAGTATACTATAATATAATATTTTGCTACTCACTGAACGCAATGGAAATAAATCGCGTGGTGATTGAAGAGTGTACTTTAAAATTGTCATCGATCTTCATGGCTATTTTCGATGTTTTACTTGTTTTTTTTTCTTGGATCAACTGAAAGTATAAAAATCATGATGTTATTTGGTGAATGGTGATAAATACATTTTCGGTAGAACTAAACGACGGAAAGCCTGGATTTGAATTTTCATTTTTGTTATATGAAATGAGAAAAAAACCAGTAAGAAACATTCTAATGATCATTAAAAAACAACTATAATACTATATGACCTAGTTTCCCGTTTCTCAGTCAAATACGCGCAGATCCTATGAGTCGCAATACTATTATACTCGTATAATATACTATATAGATATACAGTATACAGTGCAATTCTTGAAAATTCTAAAAGAAAATGGACACGCGTATTAGTATTAGCGTATATATTTTTGAAGAGTTTACTTTCTACTAAGTATATCTTTGAAGTTGTGTCCTTGGACGCTGTCAAACAAAAAAATAAAAAAAAACTATATTTATTATATTCGCGTGACTAGTATAGATACGTAAAAAATAAAATTGGACCGTAAGTTATTAATTTTTTTCTTTCGAAAAGAACGCTATCTGCGTTAGTTATTATGCTATAGTCCTAACTATTATTTTATTGTAGTGATGATATCGTCTCATATATAAAATATAAAACAATTGTCGAAGTAAAAGATTAAAAAATTAATGGTATGATTCATTCAATATAATCTAGACGTACTAATACTACCTATAGAATGTATAGAACCAAATTATAATTTATACGAGGTATCCATTTTATTAGAGCGGAAGATTGTTTTATAAATAATAATAACACAATGTTGCTTTTTTTATGATCGGTGAAATTATTTAAATATTCGAGTTAATATACCTAGGCACATCATTTCGTTTTATTTTTAAAAAAATCTGGTCAGTAAGTGGCGGAAACACTCCACTCTTTGGAATATACTGGTGGCGTATATTATATTGAATTTGAAAGCAATCATTTATTTTGATGAGTCCTATTTTTTACTGAAACTACTGGAAAAATCGAAAAATGAATTTGTCATTAAAAAAACTCTTTACCCTAAGCTTCCTACTCGACTACTTCTACAGTTCTATACTCAAAAAATTATTCACAGAAAAAAAATTAACTTCTTTGTAAAATCAATCTTCTTCACTCCACTTAAAATCTAAAATATAAATCAAATTTCAACGTATTATAAAAATAACTTAAAACTGAAATTTTATCACGTAAATATATTGTTATAACCTCTCTATGCTACGAATCTGAAGAATGGATGTATTTTTAATAGTACGGATAAATGGTGCAGAGATGTCTTTAAAATTTGTTTGAAATCCTTCATAAAAATGAATATGCACCTATAAGTACCTATTTACTTTTATTTTTTGTGTATAATAAATGAATATAATAATAATTATATATAATTTGTGGAACAAATTTCGAAACAATTCTCTCATCTAATATAAGTTACAATTGTATATATTATTATTTCGTATATATTGGGTTTATCTGTCGACTATTTGTCGTGATTATATTATGAAAATGACGATCACCGATGTTGTTGTGTACGCGTTTTTTATACGAATCGTTAAACAAATAATAATAACCACGTTTCCTTGGTTAGTCTTAAACATTCACTTATACAGATCAGCTAGTATATAATATGCGTAATTTAATATCCAAAACAAAATATTTCCATCCACTCGCATGTTAAACTTCTTCCCTAAGACGGATTTTTAACACGGTCTCGTCTTGCTATAGGTATTGAATATTTAAAATGATGCAGTTCTATCTATATCGTATATTACAATGCACATACTTATAATACATTATATTTATATACCAACTACCACTACGGTTCTACGTACTGGTTATCGACGAGGTCAACACATGCCTATATAACCGACATGGCACAAATATTTACCCGGCCGACACGGCCGGTAGGAAACACGTCCAAAATAAGGGACCTGTAACGATGAGGGGGAGGGGGAGACGCATTAACTATCGACCCGCCGCCACCACCGTTGCTGCCAACGCCAGAATACGTATATATATTCTCCTCAACGCCAAAAAAGGAATGAAGTTTCTCCACATTAATACTATTATTATATCGGTAGAACATAGTAAAATAAAAATAAAATAAAACTGTTTTCGATATTTTTCAGGGTATATCTGTATTTTCTTTGTATTATAATTATTATAATGTAAACAAAATTCAAATCGATATCGTATAATAATATTATATATTATGTATACACGAAAAACATTTTTTTTTTTTTTTATTTCACATGGACGTTTTCTCGCTGCAGGTGCTTGTGTTATTAATCGTATTTATCAGTTTATTCGACAACACAGCTGCAAATAATAATAATAATAATAATAATAATAATAATAGCAACGATGAATTCGTTTAGCATAATATATGATGCGCTGTATGGTTTATAGTGTTTATACCGTTCTTCGTTTATTATCGACGATTTTCTTCTTACATATATTACCTAATATCAATAATTATTAAATATTATTAATTGGTTATTAGTTGTTAGTTGTTACATAAACGCCGATCGTGCGTTATAATTATTCCCAAACATGCGTAAACTGTAGGTTATTTACTTCAAATGGTTCATTATCATCAGCTGTGGGCGGCGGTGGTAACGGCGGCCGGTGGTGACGACGAGGGCATTGCACGATTTTTATTTATATTTTTCACAAACGGACAGGAGCAGCGCGCGGTAGCTGTACCATAGCGTATATATTATATACTCGCCACCGCCAGAGAATCATCTGCTTTTTTTTTTATCCGACGTATATTTTCAACAGTATTTGATCTCGAAAAATCATTACTTAAAATCATTACTATATATCATATAAATAAATGTTTAATATATAACGTATACGTTTCGTATGGTATTGGTTTATTTATAAAACACAATATCCGTGTTTGTGCGCGTGTAGTGTATATTAACATAATACGAGTATTTGAAAATCAATGGTATTAAATTTTGGAGTATAAATTCAATATACATATATTTCGTTTAACATGCTAGTTACTTCAAAAAGTAATTTCAGATAAGTTTTATAGACATTATATTTATATTTTTATTCAATCAATAATATAATTAATCATAATCAATAATATAATTTATATTATATTTATATTATATTATATTTATATTATATTAATAAACGACATCATAATTATTGATACATATTATAATGATCATCATCAACATAGTATCTTATTTCTGAAGCCTAGATGTTGATGCTATAAGGCATAAATGGGGGGGACCATTTTGCTCAGAAAAAAAAAATTATGTTTTCCTCTACAAATAAAATATAATTTTCCTCCATTGTTTATTTTCTTCAAAAATAAAATAATAGGTAATACACTATAGGTACTTTAGTAGATATCTTACCTACACACCGATACTATTACAAAAACAAAATATATACAAATATCAAGTATAACATTATTAAATATTATTTTAGAAATTTAGTATATTTATTATTTATCCATATTGAATGTTTGAGTATGTATATTCAATTTATGACGAATTATTTTGGAAAATATATATTTATATGAAAAATTAATTGGTATATTTTTATTTATTTTCGTCTTTATTTCTTCTTTTTCATTAAATTAATAATAATATTTTAGTATACCTATTTTTAATATAAATAAATACCCGTTTCCAAAAATTTTGGAGGAAAATGGACAACCGAGAAGTGTATAATATAATCAGTGTCTGAGAATGGAATAGACCTTTTTTTGGAGGAAAATGGAAACTGATTATGAGGAATCCCATAATTATGGATACGACTGCATAAATAACTTACAAAAATATCCCTTTATGTACTAAAACACAAAAATTGATCTAACGATTTGAATGAATATCCTTAAAATTATAAAATATGTTAGTACGTACTCGGAATTATGGTTATAAAACGGTAATATAAAGTTGATTAGGTATAATAAAATTGCAATTTATGACATCCGATAACAATGACACATCTATATAATATATATATCTATATATATCTATATATATATTGTATCTCTATAATATAGATACAATCTATATTGTTTTATTTTTGTATTATCAGATTTTATGTATACCTACAAATAAAAATCAACATATCCAAATTAAAAATAAAACAAAATTAACTCTCTTGATTTGTCTCTTAATTAGAGGAAAATAATTAAAAATTATATTCAATTCCAAAAAATGTCCTAATAAAGTCAAAAAATGCTCTAAACAGAAAAGAGTAAAAAATGTGGACGATTTATATAGAAGTAAACTATTTTCGTTCATCTTGGATGTAAAATCAATATATGACCATTGGGCATTGGCCATCCACTGCGATATCAATATCATGTCATAAATCGAACATAGGTATGTAAACTTTCCAGTATACAATATTATATAATATAATATTATATATATATAATGTATATAATATATAATATACCTATCAAGTAAATTATACAAGATGATGTCAATCATTCAGCATTCTGACTTCGAGTGCAGACGTTTTTTACGGAGATCTATATTTACATATACATGATAGCTGTATATAAAATGTATATTGAACAAAAAATAAATAAATAATCAAAGTAACAATGCTAATATATATGTTTCAAAAACAAGATCGTTGTCCTCATCTACCAAACAAATATTATTACTAAAAAAAAAATTGGGTTACCATGAACGCCGTATATATTTTATCGAATCATTTACGTAAAATGTACCATGAGTATACAAATGTCATCCTCTATCAATATTCAATATGTATAGGCAATGACTTTATTATAATATATTCGAATGGTTGCATATTATCACACAGATGGTAGGTACCTACATAAAAGATTAAATAAATAAATAGATATATTAAAAATGAGAATGAATGAATCAACGTATATATATATACTTGGTGTCATTTGGCAGTCGTTATTTGAAATAACACAAATATTTTATTGAAAACCACACGCGTTGCGACTAATATTAGTTTTCACTTTATCTGTATGGTAGTAGGTACGTATCTGTACAAGTACACCGACGACAACTATGATAAGTATAATTTTTTTTAATGAACTTAACAAAACTTTTTTTCCATTAATCCAAGGAAAAAAAATGTATACAATAAAAAAATATATATCTATATACGTTAAGAACGTTTTTACAAAAAACATAAAAACATTAGGTATATTTATTGTACTACAAAGAGTATATTTACGGGTAAACGTATTATAAGTGGTTTTTTATGTGAATTATACAACTAGTAATTTTGTATAGAGTATTAAAATTACCGTTTTGAAAAAGCGAATATTATACGTTTATAGTATAAATATATATACGTCGTATATATTGAACTTTTAAAGATTTACGCTTTTAAACCGATAAATCTAATTAAACAATATGTCGAAGAAAGGCAGCCGCCTTCAAGAGAGCCGTCAAGCGAAACTTTTCTTAATAACGAACTAACGAAATAAACCAACGCGATATATTTTTAACGATCATTTGAAACAACTTTCCGAAGAAAATACGTAAATAGGTTTGTGGAACGGGACTCTTTACTGGAAATTTCGATCTACTAATATCGATTATACAATGTAAATAAAAAAAAAGTTCATTGTTAATCGTTTCGAATGGTTTATAAAAAAATTCGAGCGAAAATCTTATTATAAACGGTATATTATTAAATAGTGACTCACGTGGGTTTTGTATCGACGGTGCGGAGGCATCGTAAAATATATATAATTAAATATACAATTTACCATTTAGAGTAAAAGACCAAATAATAATAATAATAATTATAATAATGATCGTAAATTGGCGGAATATGAATTTGGTTTGGCGGTATAACACACACGTTATGTAATATATTATATGGCATAGGTATATATTACGGTCCCTATGTCTCGTATATTGTGCTGGATTATCGACCACCCCCACACGCCCAACCCCGAGGGCGTTCGAAATACGCTTTTCGGCCGCTCCTGCAGCACACCGTAGTCCCATCGTCTCCACCATCCATATAATATGCTCGACAGCCGAGTATCGTTGTGGCACAGTATACTTCGGAGGGGGTGTACGATGACGACGATTTAAAATATTATTATGCGTTCACCGCCACTATCGTGACCGAGACTATTGTATGCGAGAGAGAGAGAGAGAATAAGGTCGTAGCGTATAGAATATATACCGCGAGTATTCTCAAGGTTTCTCAGTCTTTTTCCCTCTTTTTCACTCTCTGTCACCGTTTATTATACATACGTATATATGTGCATAATATACAATGCATGTATTTTTTTTTTTTTTTTTTTTTAATCGACCTTGCGACGCTCGAGCACTATATTATGTTTTTCGCTCTTCTGGCGAAATAATACACGCGGCCACAACGGACAATTTGCGTGCATATGCTAATAGCGACTATATTCGATTCTTTATACCAGTGCATCTTTTAAGGAATTCTCACTGGACGACAATAAAAAATGTATCAGAATATACGAGTACCTATATACTAGGTAGTATAGGTATACTATTCATCCTGTTTTCGATGATATAGAAGTTTTTCGGTCACATGCCAATAACTTCATCGCACTAAACTTCACTACCTATATAGTATAAAATACTTTCTATATCGCCACTCACCCTCTTACAGACATAATTGTGTCCTTAGAATTTTGTACCTACATTTAATATAATTGTAAATCGAAGTAGGTATATTAATATTTGATTAATTAACAACGAATCCATTATTAAAAATGCATTTACATCTATTCAGTTTCATATATTTATCCATAATCATTCATTACCCAATTATTTCACATTAGTATACCTATTTTATAATTAAAAAATGTATGTCGCCCAGTCTTTAATAATAAAATCTATTAGGCGACAAAATATTTTCCTTGGGTGACATATATGTCGCCTAGTTTACTAGCTTAAAAATGCTGTACACATTAAACGACGATTTTCCTCCGTAAAAATATAGGTATAATTATAGCCGAGTACGTATAAAATCTCTTGCGGTTGATGGTGAAAATCCCGCCAATCAATCGGGCCACACATTACCGAAACTATATATCGATAGACTCGGCTGCATACACATCGCGTACGCAGACCTTGTGCGAGTGCCCGCGAAGAGAGAGACCTTGTTCGTGAGCGGAATAATGTTAGCATTGCACAGCAACGCGTTTAATGTTTTACGCGCGCGGCGTTATGAAAACGCTCGTATACGATATGTTTATATAGGTATTATACTCGTCGATGTATATAGTCTTAACTGCTGTTGAAAAACAAACGGGAATTTTGATTCAAAATGAAAATATTTTTAGCCTTTAACACAAAAAAAAAAATACGCCATTTCACAAGTATTATTAGTATTTTGTCTTGCAGTTTGACATGTAATAATAACCAAACGATCTCGTTTCAACTTCTCAAATATAATATTCTATATAAGCACGTGGCACGCCAGCTGTACGGAAAAACACTGCTGTTAATTTAATCGACTATAAACGCCATAACAATATTATTTTTTTTTCCATTATGATAGCACAATAAGTTATCTAAGAATTCAAGTGCATTGACCAATGATTGGATACTATAATGATGTAGGTACCATTAAAATATTATATATTATACACGCATTACTCAATGACTGTACTACAGGTATACAGACAAAAAGGTTGTAAAACGAGACAGAAATCCAAAATAATTTTAAACTAATTTATAATTAGTTACTAAGGTTTATTTGCTTATTTTTACAATATTGTACTATTGTAGCTACCATAAATATGAAATAATACATACGAACAAAAATATAATGATTTGTCTAGATTTAAGGTTTAAGTAATTTGTTATAATTATTTAAATAGGTACATCTTCATAGTATACACAAAACATTATGGATTAACCTAGTTAAACATATAATTATTATTAATCGAATAAATAATGTACCAATAAAATATATGGAAAGACAAAGCTAACCAAATACAATAAAATAAACGTATTTACTGCATCTATACACAAATTGATACAAAAGAATATAATATGTCGAGAAAAAAAAATTTAATGAATACTTCACATAATACATAATATAATTAATATTTGACATCTATAAATGTCTTTCACCGTGTACTTTCACGATTGACTACAAAATGAAAAATCAATAATATCAAAAATATAGTGAAAGAATAGAGATTGTCCGTGGTTATATTTCGATCTGAATTTTTAATTACTTTGCTAAATGAGAAAGACCAACAAACTTTGTCCGTAGGCGAGAGAAGGTCATTTCCGAGTATATTTCTGTTTCGTAGTTAGCGTGTTTTCGCACTATTTTCGCCTTATTATAATAATTATTATTGTTTGTTTTCCAATTTTCCATCCCCAACACTATAAGAGTATCTTCTACGTCACATAATATATAGATAGAGGCACGTGTACACGTGTGCCAACCCATTTTTTTCGCTAAAACAATCGCAATCCTTGAACGCTATACACGCTTTACACATAATACACACGCTAACAAAATATTTATTATATATTAATAACTTTATAAGCTACAACACGACAGAACGCCAACCTCCGCCGTTTTTTTACGGGGTCAAGAACATATAATATTATAATATTATACTCGTAATTCGTCACGACGACGAACGCAGGCTAATATAATATATTATGTTTGTACACGCAGAAAATAAATATTAGAAAAAACCTTAAAAATCCCATCGTTCTAGCAATATTATTTTTGAATGTAGGTTAGTGCACCAGAGGAAACAAAACATGCCGAATTTTCTTAACGTAACACGCACATGCAGACAACGGATAACGAATAAGATATTAATATTATATAGAGATGTAGAAGAGGGTCTCGATTATAAACGTGTAGCCCGTCAAAAGCAGCTAAATTAAGAAGAAATAATAAACAAAAATAAGAATGAAATAATCAATAAATAACGGTACCTATATTACATAAACCGATATGTGTAATCAAGCCACTATGTTGTGTGCACAATGTAAAAACAATTGAGAAAATAAATCAAATTCGTTTTTAAAGATGACAATGGAAAATGAAAGTGATTAACTGTATGTAAACATGAAAAATAAATGGTCGAAATAAATAAAAATTAAACCGTACAATAAATGGTATACATACCTATATTTAATAGGTACCTAATATTAGCAGTGGTGTTCCCATAGGGTATACTCCATATACGCCGTATATAGTTTTTTTGAAAAATCATAGGTATACTGCGTATACTCTCAAATTTCAAGTTATACGCAAGAAAAAAAACATAAGTATTGAAGAAAGGCTTCAAAATTTACGTGCGTGAAGTTGGCCCTACCATATTGTCCGATCATTTTGAAAATTATGCCAATATTTTGCAAGTAATTTGAAAGAATTTGCAAGTCCATTCCCGCAATTTGCAAGTTATTATTAACCGAGATATCGCTAATTATAGAAAGGTAGGGCCAACTTCACGCAGCCCTACCATGTTGTCCTAGAGAGTTGAAAGTAGTGTCAAAATATTCCCCTTAATTTGCAAGAATTTGCAAGTCCATTCCCGCAATTTGCAAGTTGCCCTAAGCGGCCCTATGACGCTTCAAAGTTCTACACTCAGTCCTACCATGTTGCCCTAGAGAGTCGAAAATAGTGTCAAAACATTCCCCTTAATTTGCAAGAATTTGCAAGTCCATTCTCGCAATTTGAAAGTTTCCCTGGGCGGCCCTATGATGCTTAGAAGTTTTATACTCTTGCATCTTTAAATTTCCATGAATATAATACAAATA
>JAIPRL010001359.1:0-27374 GCA_025469235.1 Pemphigus obesinymphae | reverse complement strand
AATGTAATGTTAAACATAGGTAGGTACTGAGTAGGTATATAATTAATATTAAGAGTTATGTATACTACACCGAAGCTACGCTCAGAATCGTTTTATTGAATGCAATGATTTATCATTGCTTTCAAATACAATACATCCACCTAGAGTATCCTGCCCAGTAGCGAAGTGCATCCACCCATACTGACACCCGACGAGCGAAGTGCTTCCACCCCCTACTGACCGGCTTTTTATATTTAAACATAATATACTTAACCTCAAAATACCATTTATTAAAATAAAACATTAATAAAAAAACAGTCTTTCTCTTCCATATTCTGGTCCTAATATAATAATTATTATTTTAAATTTGAAACGAAAGATAAACCATTACATTTAAAAATGATTCTAAAAAAAGTTCCGTATAATATCATTAGGAAAAAAATAAGTATCCATGACAGCTTTACTTTTTAATTTGTATTTCCCATACATTTATAAAATGTAGTTTTTTTTTAACGCTAAAGAAAACGACTGAGATGTCCTTTCTAAAGTACCGACTACAACCTATTTGCTATCGAAAAAGTTCTTTATTCCAATATATCTACCTATTCAATTTCTTCTCCCCAAAAAATGTATAGATATGGAATAAACACATTATGTTAAAATCAAAAAATGAAAAATAATAAAATAAAATACTAAGAAAAAATAAATCTAAATGAAAAATTAAATCGATAAAAATATTTTTATCAATTATTTTTAATTATTTTTATGGGATAAATCATAACAAAGTGTATAGACTTGATTCTTTTTATAACAGGGCAAAATTTTATCCTAATCGGACTTTAATTTTGTAATTAACTCTTTAATTGTTAAACAAACATCATAGTAATTTCCATGAACCACGCCTTTGATATAAACTTAATACGCGGAACGTTGGGTTTTAAACAATAAACGTCGTTTAACAAACTAGGTCAATAACAACGACTGTTAATAACCTCGAAATTGGTATCATCCGATCGTATATCGGTTTGTACAAGTCGAGAGTTTTACAATGATTTTAATATATATATATATATATATATATATATATATATTATATAATACGACTTACATTTACACTATGTAAGCTTTTAGTTTTCATTTTAATGCTATTATAGATATTTTAAAAAAAAAAAAAAAACGCACACACAAGACCGTAGGTATTTATTCAAAATTGTTGATTTTGTACTCTACATATTTTCATATATTATTTGAATAATATACCTAATGATAAATCGATTATAAGAAGATTGGTCTCCGTGTCATTGATGTAAACGAAATAGGTACTGGTAATACAATGACGCCACTGTTGAGTAATAATTTTTACATTAACAGTAATCCAAATTTTTTCATTGTCGAATTTACAGACATCAGCTAGCGGTGGTACAGCAGAGCCTGCAGTAGGTATGTCTATAATATGGCCATCAGGCTGTACAGTGTACATGATATATACATAGCGTACACAAGAGAGTAGATATGTATTATATTCGTACACACATATTACACACATAACTCAAACGTATTTTATGTGGATTTTGAATATTACAAATAATTATTGTTCGCTTTCACTGTCACTGACCATGCAGAGAGCGTACAGATAGCGCTCGGGGCGATGGTATCGATCGCTGCCGTCACCAATGCCTGAGCACTACAACCAACACGCGCACATTCCGCAAAAGGCTGTTGCACCGAGGGATATCAGCAGCGGTGCACCGGAGTCATTATTTTTTGATACACGAAAAAAAAACACCAATAGTGTTTGAAAATCGATGTTTATTGTTCATGAACGAATGTCGAACGACATAACATACGTATTATGCAGAAATTCCATCAATTTTTTCTTATACCATATCATGCACACACTATGACGGGAGGGGGATGATAATACTATATAAAATACGATATTCTTTGTGATCAATTCATATACCAATATAATATAACATATTTACTGAACAAATACTAAATAATTAAATAGAAAATTACAAATCGACGGCACAATTATTTTCAGTTAGATTATTCGATAATGTTATATTAAAACTGAGATCTGCTGTTAAGAAATCCCACATGACAAATATTTAATGAATCTGCGATATTGTATATAATATTATATTTTGTATTATTGTAATTTTATGTTATAAAACTCAATTATATTTAAGTTTACATAAATAGTTTTAAGATCCACGCGCATGAAAACGTACGTAAAAACCTCATATATAAAAATGGCAAATAATATTCAAATACTAATTACTATATCTCTATTTTTAAAACTTTATTAAAAATTAACATTATAATATAATATAAAACAAATAACAGGCTTATAAATAAAATATATAATAGCGTAAAAATAACTGTCTAGGATTTAAGCATCCTGTTAAAAGTCGTTTACCTATACGTGTCGAGAAATCATCCAACGGGAATATTTCATGAACCGCTATGCATGCATCCGGTACTATATTTTTATATGCCTGCGGTATAGCTTTTTTATATTTCATAACTATAGATATTAAAATATTTTTAATTGTATAGGTAAGACAAGTAATAAAATTAATTAAATTTTAAATAAATGAATTGTATAATAATATTAAATATGAAAGTAATTAAGTATTGCTTTCCTATCCATATATGATTCCAAATTTAAAATAAACGAAAATGCCAATTTAATATTTGTTTTTTAAAACAAAATAATAAGGATTTTACAAAATAAATATTTGAAAATCGAATTACCTATTTTCGAGGTTAATATTAAACTTAAAACTATTCATTTTGTTGTTTTCCTTGTACGAAATTATGCATTTTTAGTTTTTATATATTTCGGCAATTCTTAAAAAGTTGACATGCCTAGTAACACCATATTATCCATTTTTAACGGACGGTCAAAACACATTCTGTAGGTACTACGCGATTCGTTTGCAATTTACAGACCTATTGTATGAAACATTAAACATCTACTTAAAATAAATCGATGAAAATAGTTTTTTACCGGATAAAGTACACTATAAGATCTTCTCCTTGGTATTCTCTCTTAATTATTTGAGGTCGGCCACTTCCACTTCATAATACAATTCTAACATTATTGTTTTTAAAGTAAAAGGGACAATATTTCAAAACAACTGTATTATCTAACGATTATATATATATATATATATATATAATAATAATAATAATAATAATAATAAAGGCTGTAGGAGAACAATTAATTAAAATGTTTTACATTTTTAATATTACTTAAATTTTATAGTACTTATGTATTATATTAATAATTAATATAGTAGTCAACAATATTAATAAGGGTGATGGAAACAGATAAATGATCTTTAATTTTTTTATTCGCTCAATATGCAGCAACTTGCAAAAAAAGTTGTAGGTAGATACTTAGTACTTATTTAAATAAAAAAATTAAATTATTAGTAAAATGTTTGACCAACGTATGCCATGATGTAGTCGTCGAATATATCCGAAATATATCTATGTAGGTACATGGAACTTTATTCGCCGTTAACGTTGCCATGAAATGAATTGATCAAATGCGAATATATTTTTCAGAGCAAACCGTTTCGAATATACGAATGAATACCAATCATTTTAAAGTAAACGTACCTATATGCATATATGTTGTTGTTACTCTATTGGACCGAAACCAATAAAAAAGCATCGGACGCGGTTGCCAAACAGAAAAAAATTATAATAAATATAATATTAATATTATAACAATGTACCGTCCGACGCGAACATACCACCAACAGAGAGGTCAAGTTACTCACTACTCAGTATTTATTCAACTACAACGATATAAATACAAAATACAAACATAATAACTTGATTAGATTTATAGGTATAACTAATAACGAACTTACCAAATCTTTTAAGAAATTAGTTTTCACCAATATAATTTTTTTTTTATTTCTAAACAAAATATAAGGAATCTGTAATGACTACTAAATTATTGAACAACCTAAATATTCATTTCAGTTTGTTACGGAATAAATCTGGAAACAGGTATACTGAACAACAGACGTGTTGTTATTTTGTATCACTCACGAAAAGAGTACATTTTGTCTTTTATTCGGTTAACTGGATAGCAAATTATATACATGAGTACAAAATCCAAGTTTAAAATGTAATTATAATACGCATTACCTATTATACAACAAGTAATCTGTAGATAGTAGGTACATTATAGAAACACATCACATATACAATATTTACGTTAATTAATAATTACATTTAAAATATGATTCAGTAACACGATTATTAGATTTAGTCAACATACTTAATCCCTAGTAAACAATACTTGTAAAGATTTTAATTCATGTTATTTATCAAATATTATTGAAAACAATAAAACGTAATTGTAATTGGCTAATAAGGTCTCATACATTATAATGATACTACATTTGAATTAATTAATTAATATTGATTAATTCATACTGTACAATCAGTATTTTAAGCCAAACATGATTTTTAAAATATGCAACCAGCCGATTTTTAAAAAAAATAATTACACTATAATACTATATTAATAAAACAATAAAAGTTCTTATGAATACTATAATACATTGTTATTATAGACAGATAATGTCAGACAGATAGATTAATGTATATTACATAGTTTACATTGCTTTTGATTTTAAGTATTTGAATTTAAATTAATTTATCTTTAAGCTTTTTTGTATAGTGTGAGGGTAAAATAAACTACGTGTATGTTCAGTATAATATATTTTCCAATTTAGAAAAAATTTTCAGAAATTTTCTTTAAGAAAACTACTGAGAAAACCGAAAATACTTTTTCTTAAGTACCAACTAGACTAAATTTTCTATCAAAAAACTTTTTATATTAGAAAATTTTTACTCAACTTTTTCTATACCCAAAAAGTTGTTTCCAGAAAAAAAATAAGCATTATTGTGATACTTACTATAAGATCCGTCGTTTCGCTAGAACCTAAAAAGTAGAAAATATAGAATATACTATTCTGAACTTCTAGACCTTTCAAATATCACCATTAAAATTCGTCTCTTAATTATAATCTATAAACATTATTGGTGACCTTCCAAGAAAAACTTAAATTGTATCTTAACCTATATTATAACATACAACATAATAATTGTTACATATTGATATTTATTATTATTGTAATACGATTAATTATTATGCGTGTATTATTACTCGTTATGTTTGAATTACTAAACCATTAAAACTTTGTGTTTTGAATAGAACATATATAATAAAAGTAGGTATTGAGTCTTATTATAATAAATTTTGTTATTTTGTTATTTAAAATCGGATTTACTGGAAAGGGTGAGAATCCTCCCTATATTTTAGAACTAATTTTGCTGCTGCTTATATAGGATAGATTTCATAGTTTAAACACAATGATTAATATATATACAATATATGGACTGTACATACTAACTTTATGTACACGGCATATTTTATAATTTTGTTATATTATAATAATTAATTTGGCGTACATACCACTTTTTAATTGAAATTGCGTATTCTTTAAAAATTGGCCTGATCAATTCTGAAAACATAAATACAAATAAGCATTATTTTAATGAATTAAAACTATCCAATTATTATTATAATATAGTCTTTAATTGCACCTTATATTCGTATACATATTCATATTATGTACTAAATACTAAAAAATCAAGATTATAGCTTATATTGTCATTAACATCTTATGGAAATGAACTTAATTTATATATATAGATTTGTATATTTCCTGTACATATATATAGATTTGTATATCTCCTATATATATGTACCTATTAATGCTCATTTTCTTGTTCATGATAATTATTTAAATTTGAACTAAATTGCTAGGTACTTGAAAACCAAAAGTTGATCAAATATTAATAAATAGGTACTTTATAAATAATTTTTAATTGTGAAAAAATATTGAATTTAATGTACAAGAAACTTTCTGAAAAAACTTCAAGAAAATCATCTTTAGTTCTTTTATAATTAATTTTATCTTATCAGACCGAATAAGTAATAGAATAGTTAAGTAAAATAATTGTATCATATAATATTTAATATAAAAGTATATCATAGTAACAATTTTGTAACATGTTTACATCAATTTCAGGTTCAGGTAGATCGCATTCATCACGGCCCAAAAATATAATAAATAAGGAAAGGTAAATAAAATATTTTCATTAACACTAATCACAAAATACGTGAACACATATTTTATAAAATATAAAAACTCATCGGAAGTTTTGGCTAAAAAATATTTTCGTACACAATATTTTAATAATATTCTACATGCACACGTACGCGGCCGACAACGACACGGCACAACGCTAGGACGATGACGTGTAGGAAATGGAACAAAGGAAGGCGGGGAACGCCAAGCGGTGATTATGGAACGAACCAGGCCGACTGCATTATTAATGGCCTAACGTGTGTGTGTATGTATTATAAGGCGATTATTTATAAATTATAAAAAAATATTAAATAATGTGTAAATGAACAATGTGCTTTTATTTAAATTAATAGTCGAACATTGTTTTTTTTTCCATAAAATACATAATTATGTATTGTTATTGTTTTCGGGTATTCTTTCTTAAATACATAAACATCTTAATAATATAGATAGATAATAACCTATCTATAATTTTAATCCGCGACAATCGCAACAATTTTTATTGGATAAATAATAACTAATTATTACATATCTAGACAAAAATGTACGAAAAGAGCAGAAATGTAATGTTATCAAAACCAGTAAAACCTTGAAAGCCAAGTGTACTGATTTTCGTCATCGTAGACCAAACTTTGAAAATAAACAAAAGTTCTCAACAATGAATTAAAATAAATATTCATATTTAATGAAAACCATCTAAAATATTACATAGGTACGTGTTGTGCTATATGTACATAGGTATAGAATTCATAATAATGCCTATTATAATAAATGGTATAATATTTTATATTTATACACTATCACTTTAAAGTCTAAAGTGATGGTGTATAGACAAACATTTTTGTTAGAAAAATATAACAATTAACGATTTTTTTTCATTTTCTAGATGTTTTAATTAAATTTAATACGCCTAGGTAGGTAGTATAGTAAAACTTTAATAATTATAATGAAAACTTTATAGAATCGTTGTTAAACGTACCAATCTATCTCAAAAGTTAATGAAAAAAAAAAAATTATATAATATTATGTTATGTTCTCCACATTTTACTTCATTTCATTCGAAGTAAAATTTAAAACAAACGTTCGTACTTCGTACACATATAATTAAATAGAAATTGAATTATTGTAGGTACCTAATATGATAATTTATATATCATACTTGGTGCTACTCATGTATTTCAAAATTATTGAAATAAAAATGTTTTTTGAATAATATTCTGCATTGATATTTTCACTATTTTAATAGAGTAGATATCTACCTATAACATATAGTACAACAAACAAAATAATGTTTAATTCAAAGTTGCACAATACTTATAACAATAATTATAATTATTATTATTTATAAATATAATATAAATATTTGTTATATACCTATGTCGTAGACCAATAAAAGATTAAAAACAAAAATTCGAACACAAAACCTTGAAAGCAAAATAGGCAAATAATAATTTAAATGAAAACAATAAATATTTAGGTATACTATATTATATTATATTAATAATAAATATTATTATAATACCTATATAATGTAATAATAATAAATAAATATAATATAATACTTAGGTATATATTAATAATAAAATTATTATTCAATTTAAAAAAAAATCTGAATCCAATATATTTTTATTCGCTGAAATTATATCATCTATATATTATGCATTTAGTAAGTCCTACTACATCAGTCTAATTCATTCTTATAACACATTTTCTTCATTTTTTTTTCAAATAACCTGGTGATTTTCAAGCTCGTTGAAACGAGATAAACGATTAGGTTAGGTTAATTTATTTATTATGACATATTATGATATTTCATCCATCACTTCAGCTACGAATGATTATCAATAGATATAAAATTATACCAACTAATAATAATAGTAACACTAATTAATACAAACAGATATGCTTAAATTATTTTAGATTTCAACCTAAGAGAGGAAAGATTTGTTTTAAAATGGTGTTTTTCTATTTTATTTTTATGAAGTCAAAAACACGTTTTCGTCAAAATCAATATGATCATTATGGTATTTTTCCGTAATGCTAAAGTAAGTCATTATCCTAGATTCTAGTCTTAAATTTTTCACTAAATATATAATATATAATAGAAATGATATAGTTTCTAAGTACTATACCCAATCACAAAACGAATTTACACTACGTACTATATACCTAATATGGGCTAGTGATGAAGAGATGACAAAAATGTTTTTTTTTTTTATTTTTTATAGTAGGTATTAAACATTTTTCATTTGAATACTCAAACTTCAAAGTAATAATTTACAATATTAATAGCATAAAGTTTATACTTTATAAAAACACGTTTTTATTTCCTAAAAGTACATAGATTATAATATGGTTTTTAAAATTAAATTTAAAAAATTTTTAGATAGGTATTCTGAAACTATTTTATGACGTTTCGAAGCTAAGAACAACAAAGAACAATCAGACTCTTGATAGAGTAAATTAATTCTAATCAATAATTGTTTATCAATTTGTGAAGGAGTAAAACAAGTAAAACAATTAATTATTTAAATTGGATCTAATATAGATATACAGTATTATTATTTTTTGAGAATAAATAATGAAAGTATACTACCATTTCCAATGTTATAAAATATATTCAACAGACATAATATACTACCTACTAGTAAATAAAATAATAAACATTTAACGTGTATAGTACCTACTATTATATTCAGATATAAAATATATTGATTTTTAATCAAAAACGGTAGTCCAATATGCATTTGTATAAAGTTTATCTTCCAATAGTCATTAATTCATAATTACTGTATTGGAAAACTGTCTTATCACCTAATATGGTTGCTTCTGCGATAAAGATTAAAACCATTATTTGTAACAAGTATATTATATTATGTTATGGTAATGTTAATTTAAAAAAATACAAATAATTGTTATTTTTATACCTATATATTATTACACGTATATATTATAATCACCATAGTAATTTACAAATCATCCAATACAACCAGTGCAATAAAATTAACAAATAGACAATAAAAAAAAAAAAAAAAGACGACGGGCGGCAATTGTTATAAAACTAACACAATCAAAATTGACATTTAAGGTCGTATAATCTATAGTGAAGTCATTATACTACGATACGCAAAAGTTGTGAGTTGTATAAATTTTGGATTAAAATGTGTACGGGAATTTTTATTTAAAATTTAGAATTCTACTGAGTACGCTATATAATTGTAAATCGGTTATTTCCTCAGTTATTTCCAACTTAAAATACTGCTCATTTTCAATAAAAATGATTACATTTTTGGACTTATCAAAAAATTTAATAAAAAAATTGATAGTCATATTAATCACTATTATCACCATTATGACTATCGCAATAGTCATAAAAAGATAAGTATTAAATTATCTGTTCTTTTTTTTGTTCTATTATATATTTTTAACATTACCCACCAAATGAAAATTGAAAAAAATTATAGATAATGTCGATAATAATTAATCGTAACATATATAATATATTGTACCTACAAGTTTATACCTTTATCGTGAAATATAGATCTTTATTCATTTATAAATATTTATTCATTATTTTTTAAAAAAATATTGTTATATCAAAATCTTTATAGTATATGTTATTTGGGGATTTACCATGCACATAATAATTTAATTATTAATTAAAATGCAATAAAAAGGGCCAGAAATGAAGTGACACAGATCAAGGCATAGATGAATATAATATAACATGCTACATTGCTACAAGGTATAATATTATATTATCTATATATAATATCTAAACCTAATATGAGAATCACATATTATATATTATGATAAATCAATATTAAAGAATGGTTCAAATGCTTAAATTACTAACTGGATGTCATGTAATATATATATATATATATATATAGCCTATACTTATAGGTTAATATATAATATTATCCAAAATATAATAATGATTTGATTAATTGTATACATCATCTTCTATTAGGAGTTTATAATATATGCAGTTAGTGTTGGAATTTACTAGCTTTTGTACTACCTAATTTACTATCCACAACTTCTATAGACTTCGTAATATATAGATGTATACTGCACCTTATCCCGTTATCAAGTGATTTTATTTATTTATTTTTATTAATAACCTAAAAAGCACATATTATTATTTACTAATTACTGTGTCCCATGAGTGAAATTAATCTATTTTAAAATTGAGTTACAAAATACATTTTCAATACGAACCCTCAATATAGTTTTTCGATTTTCTACTGTGCCAGTCGAAGAGAAAATCGTAACAAAATAACATTACACAGCACGCTAAGGAACAATTAAAATCGTTTCACAACACTCACAGTTTCACAGTTACCTATACCGATAACGCGTATCGCAACGTCCGGCTTTCTTTTATCGAGAAATGATTTTTTTAAATTAGGTATAGTTAAATAATATATAATATATTTAAAAAATAAAATACAAATCGCACCATATAAAAAAGAAAAATAGCTTCCTCGCTCTGCTCAGAATCTAAAATGTAATGACACTGTACACTCTTCTAAGCGCGACGGCAGCAACGAATCAACTGACATTTTATCACCAAGTATATGAGTGGCACGGCGGCCTCGTGCGTTAAACGGTACTCTGTATACGCACATCGTCGGTACAATATGGCAGGGCAAGAAATTAGCAAAACACTCGTTCATAAAAAAAATTCAAAAATAACAATTGTTGTTAATACAGAATTAGTTGTATATATATTATATAAAACGAATATAGTTAATAGTTAATATATTTCTTTCACGCAATATTTTTAAATTTTAATGATAATAACATCGACCATTTTTCACGTAAGAAGTCAATAACAATAAAATTTCAACCACTCCATCGTACATTAACAGTATCAAAATTCAAATTAGTTTGTGATTTCCAATATAATAATATAGTGATTGGTGATTACATATAATTACATAGTCGATTATGTACACTCAATACAAAATACATAATAAAAGGAAGTTATTAATAAAAAAACAGAACGTGTTATAAAGTTAGCATAAAGTTATTTTTAAGTGGTTCTAAAATAGTACTTATTATCATTCTTATCTACATTTTGAAGAGGTGAAGAATAATTTCAGATTCTATAATCTATATACAGCTCGATATACAGATATACACATATACTATTGTGTTACAAGTAGTACCAATAATTACCAATATTGTTACTTGAAATAATCTCATCTGTTCATCATATATTATGTAAAACAATTGTAGGTATACCTCAAATACTAAATTTTCATATACGATACGAATGCTGATATAATATGTATACCTAATGTATATATATTGTATATATTGTAGGTAGATATCTATAATATTATACAAACGTTATTTCTTGTATATAGAGTTTTACCGATAATAATAATAATAATAATAAAAATACTAATAATAATGAGCAATGGCCATAAATTTAAAAAAAGTGTTATATTTTAAAAATCAGGAATATAAATACAGGAAAATGACTAGAAAATGAAAGTTAGTACATACTAGGATGGATACAAATAGGAAATATGTATTATTATGGACTTGATAATATGTTAGGTTCCATTATATTATCCAAGAGATTGAAAATTAAAATGTGTATTTTACACTGACACGACCGGTGGTCTTAATAAGAAAGGTAGAAGAAGCAAGATTTGGGAAGGGATAATCAGACATATCTATGGACTGTGAGTATCGACTCTATAACTGGACAATTTTCAATAGTAATTAATCTCCCCCCCCCCCCCGTATTTTCTTTATAAAATAATTGATTACTATATCGAACGAAAATCGTATTTTATATTATATCAAATATAGGGGCACGGATAAGGTGTGTAATAATAAAAGTGCTCCGAAAAAAATTAATTAGGTATTCTGCGAGTAATAATATTATAATATTAATACTTATACGTGGTTTTTCTGATCAGAATGAGCGACAGGTTTGCCGAGAAATAAACAAAATGATAATTACGTCTGACGTCTGATCAAATTATATCAAATATAATGATGGACGATTTCGTCATATACGACGGCAGTCGTTGCAGTCGACAGCAGCAGAGTTGTGCGTACACACACCGCCACCGCCGAAAACGGATATTACAATGCAGTCGCGACTCGCGACCGACTCCATGTAGGCCACATAATATTATGTAGGCCCTGCCCTGATGAGCGCGCGCGCGCATACGAGTGCACTGCACGCACGTCCTTGAACATTGGTCGTGAGAGATTATCATCGTCTATATTATTATAACTCGTGTATATAACATAATATTATAATATATGTACACGCATAAATAATAATATTGTAATCGGAATATTCTACGCCCAAGCGAACGCGAATACAAAGTATACTCGTATTATGGGAAAAATCGACGTTTTTATACACGATATCGTTACTTAATTCAAAATATTGTTACATTTATAAATTGTCTGGCACCGTTAAAATGTTATAGGTCAATTGCAATTTTTTCGGTAATAAACTATAAATATCGTCGACTACTTTTGACCCTCGAGTATATAATATAATAATAATAATAATAATAATAATAATAATAATATATAAGCTCGTAAACATGTAATGTGTACTTAACGCTTAGCAGCGAGACAGTGGACGCGTCGCTGTTCGTGTATGATGGAGGGAGGGAATGTATAATATCCTCCGCCACGACCGCGACGTAGCTGACTCATGACGGGGAAAAAATACAACGCAACTATATTATTATGATGGCGGACGATCAAATTTCCACGTCTGCATTCGATTTTCAAAACGTTGCTACTTTTTATGAAAATCCATAGTATAATATGCCGTTATAGAATCAAACACTCAATACACGTTTCGTAAAACGCGCGCACAATTCGATTTGCATAAACGGGTTCTCAAATAAAGAACGAAAACATATTGCTGTATATGTAACGAAATCGCGAATTCAATTATTAATCTACCTACCTAATATAAACTTGAAAATAATTTTTAATTAATAAGGTGTACATTTAGTAAACATTAAGACATAGATTTCGGTCAACAATGAGTGCATAGAAACTTTACCCAATCAATAAAATATATTAGGTATATTTTATTCCTAAATTAAATTTTCATGTTCCTCCTCGTTCTAAATTTTGTCACGTTTTTTCGGTTCCCTTTAGTGACACGAATATACTTTATAACATAACGAGCACCTTATACAAGTTTTGCGATTGGCGAACTCGAATATTTATTTTCTAACATAAATTATTTGTATGTTTAATATGTTTTTCTGTTTTACTTCTTTATTAGTATTATTGTTCACTGTTTCTCAACTTAAATGTTTAATGAAAATATGTTATCTTTTGTGTACTATTTATATCATACAATATTTTGGGAATATATACTTGTGTTAATAATATTTTTAATTGTCGTGTGATTACGATATTTGTTAACATTTTTACGCATTTTTCATTTTTATCAACATGAAAATATTGTAGAAAGATGAAATAATAAATAAATTATAAAAATAAAATGATATAACCATCATGACTGACGGAGCCAATTTCTAATATATGCATTTTTACACGTTTCATAAGATGTTAAAATATCGGTCGCTAGATAATGTTGTTAAGAGGACGTCGCACCTACATTTGCTGTCTCCGTCTATCTAATGGGTAATATAGCAAAATTACACTAGGTAAGCAAAACCATAAATGTGGTGTCTACTTTAAAATTAGAGTTAAAACACCTATTACCAATTTTAAAAAGAAGACTATTTTCTAGAAAATGACATATCCTTTTTGTAAAATATTGTGTATCAAAGAAGTTACAGCGTCTTAAGTTTTTTTTTTTTTTTTTGTTGTTTGTAAGTTGATAAAAATAAAAAATGCTAATCCAAGTTCTTCATTGACAAACTGTTGGTGTGTCGTCCTCATAATATCGGTTGTTTATCGTTACGTTTTTGAAAACTACTGGGAAAATTAAAAATAATTTATATAAAAAACCAACTAGAACAAATTTTCAAACAGAAAGCTATATACCCGAAAACTCCTATTTACTCCTTCTATCCCAAAATACTATACCTATAGTATATATATATTATATACACATAAAAAAAGATAATTTTAAAACCAATACCTAATTAGATAATATAAAAATAAATAAAAAGAAGTCAACCACAATAACTTTAACGAAAAATATTATCGTTTTAGATATAATTTAAATTTTAAACTAGTTAATTTAGAGAATTAATTGGAAAATACGAAATTACTTAATATATATTGTATGTACGTAGTGAATATATCGAGAATAATGTTATTTTATGTTTATATGGTGATGACGAGGAATAGTGCATACAAAGGGGGTGGCGGCTATTGACCCGTATTGTATACAGAGAAAATAATTTTTTAACTATCCCCGCGTTTGATTTTCTTTCACCGAATTTGATACACATTTAAAACATTTTACACATTTAAAAAAAATTGTTTTACACACTGTTTCCTCTCTTTTTTTTTCTCGAAAAGATTCCAGTCTCGTTTAAGTATTACATATATTATACTTATGCACATAACCTATACTCTAATAGTTGTACAAGAAACAGAATTATAAAAAAAAAAAAATCGCTGTTTTAAACACATTGTATCCATTCTAATACTGCGAACTTAATACTTATTTATATTATATTATCAAGTAAACCTCTAATAATAATAAAATTACAATAATTATTGTAAAACTAAGTATATCAATATCGTCTATATCAATTCCTGACGTCTTGGTCAATACCTAGTATTAAAATACACTTGAGCAAATGTGTTAGCAACTATTTTTTTTTCTGATAAGGAGGGGTTCTCAAACTAAGACACACCTAAGGTGCGATTCGCACGGTCTGTGTACAACGTCTAGACCGGCTACGCTTTTGTATACGTTTTTATTATTTCCTTTTTAGTTTCATTCTGGGTACAAATGGAAATTTTTGGCTATTGTAGTTTTATTTTAGAAGGGTTGTGGAACGTTAAAAATTTTGGCGTTTATCACTAAAAACTATTTTACGTTACCCTAATGTAAATAAACCGCTAGGGGCGTTTGCATTAGTGGCCACTTTTTATTCTCCCGACTATAAATACAAGTTTTTGGTTCACGTTGAAGATGACAACGTAATATAGGTAGTTGTTGATGTACGTATACGTGATTAAATGTGTACCTATTCTTTTTGTGACTTTGAATCTATATATAGTTTATATATAATTTATAATATAGTACCTTGCCTATAACTATTGAAGTAAATTAATATTAGTAGGGATATTAGTTCAATTATTCGTCAACAGCAATGACCTAAGAAGTTTAAAGCTGACGACTGACGACTTCTACTGAAATTATGTAAAAATACAAGAACACCATTTATGTATTAGCGTTCGGAGAATTCGTTCTATCATTGCAGGATACACGCCAATGGCCAATTCACATATTATTATATATTTATTATGAGTATTAATAGTATTTATATTTTATACTATAAATAATCCTAAAGTAATAATTTATTTAATTCAATAGTTACACGAATTAAATTATTATTTCACGATAACATAATAATTAATTGAAGAAATATTTCCATAAAAAATAGATAATAAACAAAATTATTTAATATTAACATATATTAGCTCGCATATTAGTATAGGTATGAGATGATTTAATGTAATATGAATCGGTTACAGATTATGTAAAATTCAATTATATCGCGCATACTCCCTATGACTATGGACTTTTATATGCAGGTTCTAGGAGTGGATTCTTTAAAAGATAGGCGTATGAGCTTTAACCATATAGAATATAGATATAGCTCCACGTCTCTTAAGCTGAGCGCCCAATAGGACGTATACGTATATCATATATATATAGTATATACGCTTATCACGAGGTTGTAGTTATCAATATAAATTATTCGATTTATTTTGTTATTTTGTATTTATTATCTATGTCCATATCTATAGTGAACCGTTGTTGGGAAATATTTTGTCACGATATACCTACACGTGTCTGTTTACATTTATTTTGTCAAGGTAAGTTAAAGATTAATCAAATCATGCATAAAATACATTTTTTTATATTTTATTTTTAAATATTTATTTATAATATTGTCTGTTAAACATTAGGTTTTACTATATACCTACTACAATACAGTAAATATAATAATATAATAAATATATTATATTCTCCCTGATAAATTGTAAAACATCAAATTTAATGTCCGACATACATGGAGATTTTCTCGAAATATTAAAGAAATAGTATAGATGAACAACTCCTTTCCCCAACATACTTTTCCACCAATTCGAGTACTGCACGTGGGTGTAATTTATTTAATAGCAAATTAATTAGGTACCTATCTAAAATAATTTTAATATGTCAAGTGTGTAAAAAGTTAATACTTACTCATAAGTTAAAGAATAATTTAATTTAAGTATAAATTAAAATGTTTAATTTATTTTAGATTTCATTGACCATCTCAAAAAATCTAATGATTTAATTGTTTAATTTATTAGAGATATGGATACTTGGAGGAAAATCTAATTCTCCTTGTAAAGGAGTATTAACATTTATATAACCTTTGAGATCCCAACTACCACAATATATTCTTGTAAAAGAAAACAGTACCTATTGAAGAAACAATTCGCACTCTTTGACCATAGGTACATAGAAATAAAATTAAAATCACAAATCTTACAATTAGTCCATAACGCCGAATTGGAAGCAGTCTCTACACCAATACCAACATATATTATTCCATCTTTATCATTGTTTACATCCGTTCAACTACATTATTAATAACTACCTTATTCAACTACCATTCTCTGACTTTATTTTATCAGTCACCACCGAGTATACAGAATACACAAAAATCTAGTAACCCAAGTTTTAGACTATGAAAAATAATCATGTAATATTTTTATTAAACATAAAATAAATATACCTAAAAAACATTTATTTATTTATTTATATATATATATATATATATTTTATGTATTTAGATAGTACCTAATATAAAAAAAAGAAATACTATAAAATAATTATAATTATTAAAAATAATAGATATATATATACGAGTATATATATTATAATATACCTATAATTCCTACTCATTATTATTATTTTTTACCATTACATATTGCAAGTCTTTCCTCAGTATTACTATATATAGTAGGTATTGCCTTTCAAAATATTGTATCATTTTTTTTCAATGTCACTCCTTATTAAATCATGAAGTTTGTAGAATTTCTGTAGTGAAATTCTAAAATATTTGAAAAAACTTTTTTTGATCTTTCAAAAGATCTGCAAATAGATTCTACTTCAACCACTGTAGCCAGAAACAACATTTCTTCGTCTGAATCACTCATGTTATTAAAGTTCATCATTGTTTTTACTAAGTATAAAACCAAATACCTACTGTACATACAGTTTATGACAAAACGTATTGACTGCACAACTGCAACTAGTTGTTATCTATCTCAGTGATTGCACCAAACTGATATTTGATAACAACTGATAACTGATAATTTTCAATAATAACAAAATAGATAAATACGCATGTATCCGTAACGAGCTGCGTTTGTATAGAAGAACCTTACCGACCTAGTGGACGTTCAGCGTATCTAATAACACTAA
This sequence comes from Pemphigus obesinymphae, assembly GCA_025469235.1. NCBI lineage: Eukaryota > Metazoa > Arthropoda > Insecta > Hemiptera > Aphididae > Pemphigus > Pemphigus obesinymphae. Next base: position 9,569 of record JAIPRL010001359.1, on the reverse strand, counting down.
GCTACGTGATACTTTTCAGTTTTTACTTGTCATTAGGTCAGACCAATTTTACAAGAAATAATGCACCTTTGGCTGGATAATGCAGGGCAGCAATGTTTTTATTTAGCAGGTACGTAGACCATTGTTGTTTTATTGTTACGTTTAAAGTTATATAAATAAAAGTTGTAGGTATGGCGTTTATAATGTAAATAAATTAAAATTTTTTTTTATATTTATCAATATATTGTTTTTTAAAACAGAATAAAAATAAATTAAGTATAAAACAAAAATAATATACTTTTTCGTATTTTCGCCGGAAGTAAACAAAATCCATGACTGATTCAGATGTGACAATTAAAAACTCGTATAAGTATATATTTTATTTTTAGATGTTGATAAAATACACGATAATTTTTTTATCCTATTATAGGATACCCAATTATTATTTTATAATCCTATAAGATTGAATTATTTAAAGAATTGTTTTGAGATAACACCTTTTGGTTCTTACTAATATTATATCTATTATTGAATGCTTATAAGTAAGTGGAAAATATGAATACAGCATGGCATAAAAAAATTAAAATTAAAATATATATTACCTATACAAGAATGGTAATAATTGATAAATTACCAAAAATGTAACCTTTGAGTATTGTTTATTATTATATGTTACAAATTAATTATGCATGTTTATTGATGATGATTCTTTATTTTATCCGAGGGGGCAATGGGTAGTATAAATTCTTTATACTTGGGGGGCAACAGTCACCTTTACCCGATCTTCTCCTACACTACTGCTGATGATAACTTTTGGTCAAAACTAGTTGTTACCTATAACACTTTCGAATACTCTAGGTAGTCACATTATTATTTTTAATTAGATATAGGTACTTTAGTTATATTTTATAGGTACCTACCTATTTTATTTTTAATAATTAATAAGAATTGAAAATTTTAAATTTGTATATTTTTGTAATTGACTTGTAAGGTTAAAAAAATTACCGATTTAATAATGTTATAAAACAGCGAGAAAAATAGGTAATTTATTTTGGAGTTTTGCATAATGTGTTAATGTCCCACGCCTTGTAAGGTTTTAACACACTTAACATCTAATTATAGTCTATACAATCGTTTCTGAATTCTAATCAAAATTGAATTTGATTATTAATACCTACTAACTGTGATACATAATGTATTGGTTATAGTGTAATAATAATATTGCAAATTGCAAAAGAAACGTATTAATGTAGTTGCGAGTTAATATATTTATGGTAGAAGCGCAAACGTTTGATTCGCGAGAAAAAAAGCTGGGCAACAGGTGTGCTATTGAATTTTATTGTTTGCAATTGGTACTTTTAATTTATTTGTTTCGTTTTATCCTCATCTAATCTTACAATTATTGCTTTAATTAAATAGACCATAAATAATAGTAAATTTTGAAGATAATTTTTGTAAAAACTAAATATTATTAATAAAATGACATCTCTTTACAAATATAAAAGAAAATAAACGATTTAAAAAAATCATCTAAACGACTAATCAAGAGTCCCAAATCGTTTTCTGTCTTCAATTCTAAACGACGATAATAAACGTGTGTAATTAAATTTCGAGTTCAATTTTATTCCTACCTACATATTCAATAATACAATAATATATAGGTAAAGTAGGTATAAGAATAAAAGGTAGGTACCTACTCCATTTAACAAAAAATCACAACATTACCCAATAAACAATAACAAGTTTGAGGTAAAAATAATTTAAAAATAATTTAAAACTTGATATTAATGTTTTATTATAATTATTGTAAACATTATTCGACCAAAAATTTAAATATAAACTGAATTTTAAGTAGTATCAAATTGAAAACATCGTTTAAAACTATCTATTATAACTTAAGTTATAAGTTATACAATATTTGGTATTTAATATCAAAAATTACTAACATTAGATTTAAAAAAATTCTATAGGGGAAATACCGGTAATATACCTACAACTTATTATTTTGTTTTTAGGTTTAATTTAAATGTTTGGTGATGTGCCTATACGGTAAAAACCCTCGTAAAAGCTTTCTTTAATTTTCAATTTTTAAACTAATTACTTAGGTAATTTTACAATAAATATATGTAAATGAAACATGGATGAACCATATATCTAGAATGCTTATTTATTGATACAATTAGAATTTCTGATAAATTTTTTTTAACATTGAATAAGTGAATATCATTTACCTCGCTATTTACCATGGGCGAATCTGAAGCTCGTTTAAGAGATGGACAGTGGTATGAAAATAATTTTACAAAATAAGGTAAAAAAAATTTATATAAATACCCAAGTAAAAATAAAGAAGTCAATCTTATACCTACTCTTCAAATAATGATTAAAAATACCTCCAAGGGGGGAATCACCACGTCACCCTCTTAATTCCGCCTCTATTATTTACAAATATTTGAAATATGTACAATGTAGATATCTACGTAACAATATACCTGCCTAAGTGGTAGTCGCGAATCTCCATCGTTCATCAAAACATAAAAATTAATATATACCTACCTACTTAATAGGTACCCCTGCTAATACCTATTATATTATTTTCATATTAATAAAACATGTAGACGAGTATTTAACATTAAATTGAGCATTAAATATATTGAAAAATAAAAATATACAAATAAACTAATTAGATACATGTCAAATATTTTTTCAACTTGATATTACTATATTTGATTTTGGTATCTATAACCAATATAATATACATCGATACTTTATTGTCGTTATTCGATAAATAAATGATGATGAAAATGTACCAAAACAACACGTTAATAAGTAGGTACCTAATAATATTGGAGTAGGTACGTCGTAATAATGTGATACGATGACATGTTATAGTTACTAGATATACCTATCCATAATATAGTCTATACTCTATATAGGCTTAGTTAATACTATAGTAATACCACATTTACGGGAGTTAGGTATATAATAATATAATATATAAGATTATTGGTTTGTAAAACAACGAGAGTAGAGCGAGGATGATTACAATTCGATCAGTAGATCAAGTAGAATATGAGTAGAACAAAACAATGAAATTCCTAAGCATGAATATCTAAGCTTCTGAGGGCTGGTGTAATCGAAGATCAAAAACTCTGTTTTCGTAATATATTAAAACGGCAAACGAAAAACGACGACAAATTCGAAACATACCTTATGAAATGAAATTTCGATGACGGACAGCATAGAACGGTAAAAGTAATACTTTAATTTATCCTGACGAAAATGGTGACGAATTTATAATTTTAACGCGCCTACACACGTCGACGATGACGAGACGGCATATTTTTTTTGTATACGCTCTACTTGTTCGGAGGACGGAACGCAAAAAAAAAAAACCCCCCCGTAGGTACTATGTGAAAAACAATCAAAATAATCTATAAAAATAAAAAACAATACAATGTAACATTGATAAAAAAAAGTACGTTAACTTACAGGCGGCGGTATAGTCCAAACTTTCGACAAAGACTTTACCGGGTGCACGAAAAACGCCGACGACGAGCAACGGAACAACGAATGAAACGCGGAACGGCACCAACCAATAACGAATCGCGCGGGTACAATACGGGTATAGGTGTATACCGCGTGGGTATATACCTAGGTAAAAAAAAACTACAATTATACCTAGATCGCGGTCGAAAAAATTTAAGGTGCGCGATTTCGCACAAACACACGCGCGCACGACAACGTAGCGTTATCACGGGCACGATGAATTTTCACCAACGAACCAAAGACGACGACCAGAAAAACATGTGACATATATGACGGCCGACACTGACACTGGCGCGCGTAAAGGAAGAAAAAAAAAAACGAACCCGCGATATCACTTTACACGCGACGGACAAGTGCTCGGCGGCAGGCGGTAGATTTTCGTGGCGTGCGACGCAGACGACCGCGACAGTGTATTGTATGACGTGTGTGTGCGTGTGCGTGTGTATGTGTGTGTGTGTGTGTGTATGTGTGTGTGTGAGACACGCGAACAACAACGTCGACCCGCACAACGCGATTCACTCCGCTCGACTGATCGGGCGACGGGCGTACCGGGCGTCCGTGGCCGAACCGTCCGGGCGTGCGGAGCGGTAGCGCGGCGGTGGTATCGCGCAGTGGTGGCACGTCACAGCGGCAGTGGAGTGGTGTGGTCGACGTACGAAAAGAAAGCGAACAACAATGAAACGATTGCGGAAGCCGCCGATAGTCGGTGTGCGCGTCGCATTATACTGTAAATAGGTGTACTTACACGTGCATATTTACTTTACGATATTTTGAAAACATAAAAAAAAAAAAAGTACAACGTAAAAGTAAAATTATTGATAAAGTATAATTTAGTATAAAATGTATTTAAATACAAATTTACGTCTGCATTGTTGTAACCAGAAGGCGTATTTACAACTCTTTTTTTTTTTTTGGGGGGAGGGTGTAATCATAATCGCATAAACTTACACAAAGTTTCACCACTACAATATGTTATTTACTATTAATTATAGCCTAAAAAAAAATACATAATTATGGTTTTAGGTCCACTTAATTGGCTAATATATTATGTAATATGGCACCAGAGAAAAAGAAAGAAATATAAACCGATACCACTTTACATTTAATTAGGTATACAGTTTTTTTTGTGTAACTTGTGCCATTTATAAAATATTTTTACAAATTAAATACTTATAGTCAAAAAAACATATTTAAATAAAATAGATATAACTATTTACTATTAAAGTTGTGATTGTCTTGATCAACAATTTGCACAAGTTTAACTTGCATAAGTTAATTTGTGTATATAAAACTGAGCATGCTATAAATTCACCAAGGAAATATACATTATTTCCATAGTGCGAGTTTAACAACCGTAATCCAAATCACATTTAGGTTGTTTTTTGTTCCACAAATAATGGACAAGTAACAAATAACATTTTGTTTAAATAATTTTTTTATAGGCTTTGGACTGACCACTTGTACCCATAGTTATAGTGTAGTTAAAATTTGTTTGTTTTTGTGAATTATTGTTATTAGCTTATTAAGTGATATTACATATAAAATCATAATGTTATATATAATAAATATAAATTACAATGACATAAATTTCCAAATAAAAATAAAAAGTAGGTGATTAAAATATAATATTAAAGTCACAAAAAGTAAATTAAATATGTAATTGTTTTGTGTCGTATTATGGGAAGCCCAATCACTTCACATAATCAAATTATCACCATGATTTTTTTAAGTTATAGCTATAAAATTATCGAAAATTTGAAATTATATAATATTACACTTAAGGGAACCGGTGCCAGTATTATTTTATACATGAAATTCCGCTTTACAGGAAAAACGACGACGGCTTGTCAAATAACCGATTTAAAATTTTTTTTTAACTTAAAGGGGACTTATAACTATAGGTCACAATTAACATAGATTTATAAAAATCGTTTTCCATCGAATGTAATTATTATTTAAAAAACTATCATTTATAAACAAAATGAATTAAAATGTAACCTATATAATTTTTCCTCTTTCAAATGAAAAAAATAAAATAATAATAATTAAAATACGTAAATTCTACAATGTGCTTTTCCCTTGAGGTCATTTTAGTGATGAGAATTATATGAAATATATAAATTATATGGTCGCTGATATAATATGTGAATATTTAATTGCTTATATTATGTTCCTTAATAAGTAGCCGGAACCGGGGCCCTTAATACCTATATATAATTAGCAGACGATCAGGGTCGCCCTAAATGAAGTCTCTAACTAGACCGTAAAAGTATTAGCACTTATAAACTTACTCGTGTAGTATAAACTTATACATACGAGTATTTTGTGTTTTACTCGTGTTAAAAGCTACCTATATATCTAATATATTATATTGTATTAATAAGGTAATTATGTTTTCCATTAATTGTATACATAAATTAAATACTGTGACCATTTTATTTATACTAATATATAACAAATAAAACTATATTATTTATACAAAATTAATTTTGATTTTATCACGTTAAGTTAGATTTATTTACGAAATATTAACTCGTTAAATCATTAAATCACTAATAACATCTTAGAATTCAACGTACTTAGAATTTAGAAAATATGCTGTATAAAATGTTCAGTAAACATACCCGTTATAAGAAATTTAAATAATTGATTAGGTTTAGGTTACAGTATAGATTAAAAATATTGTGATATAAAATCAAAAGTTTTATGGTAATTACAGAACAAATAAATAATACATTGTCTAATATAATATAGTATTATAAATAAAAAACAGTCGTTACTTGTTGCATATGAGAGAGAAAATAGATCCAATACACACACAATACATATCAGTTGTAATTAGTATTTAGTGCATAATATAATAGTATAAAATATCATGATTATGATTATAAAAAATTCCTTGTAATCGTATCAATTTTTAATTTTATCAAATATCAATTTATCGTCATGTAAATGGTGTATTTCGTATTGAAAAAAAAAATTAATTAAATAATAGAGGGGAGGACTATAAAATACCTATTACTCTTATAGAGTTTGGGCACACAAGTAAAATTGAGAAGTTTAACCAATATACCTACTTACACAATATATTTTGTAGTGGTGTATTTATGGGGGATAGACCCTTGGTATTTTTTTAAATATCCACTGTTCATGATAAAATAAATTGTAATAAATATTAACTATACAATTTTAAAATATTCAATATTGGATTACAAAACTGATAATATAATTTTACCAATACAATAGTACAACACTAGTATAAATATATCATAAAAGAGTACAAAATAAAAACCGTTTTAGCTATAATTTCCGGAATTTTTAATATTTTTTAAATCGATTCTTATCATTATAAAACATAAGTTTTATAGTCGAAATATAAGATAAATATAGATAAGTTATAGATGCAATTTATGTCTGCAACCTGATTGTGCAAAATATATTTAGTAACAGTGGTAACACGATTGAGCATAGAATATTTTAAACTGCAACTTTGCCACATTCAATATAGCACAATGGATCAAAGAATACTTTAATTACTAAAGGATAATATGTTATACATAATAATATACAAAAATAATAAATATTTATATTTTTCTATTATTTAGGAGGTATATATTTATATTATTTATTTTCAGTACCCAAAATGTCTGGTAGGGATTGGTAATAACACTAATAACTAATAATCAATAAATTTGATATTAAACGAGTTTACTACATAATATGAATATAAGATAACGACTATAGTTTAAAAATGAAATTTCATAAAAAGTATTTTTTAAATGTTTAAAAACGATTGTTTGGAGTTTATTAAATAATTAATATAAGGCAAGAGAAAAACATTTACGATGATATATTCGATATATAGTTAGTAAAAAATAAGAAAAATCATTTATGGTCACATCGCAGTACATTTTATGCTCAATCGTGTTGATTTTCTTTTGTTCTGTTTAGACCATTACTAAGCCGGAAATTATGCTCAATCCGCGATTGTATATTATAAAAATGTTTTATGCTCAATCGTGTTACACCGTAACTTATTACTTATGTGTAATAATTATCAATATTTAAGTTCGAATGAATTTAATTTCAATGAATTCGTTACCTATAATTATAATTTTAGATTCTATAAGTAATGCAAAAGATCCTTTTGTTATTTTGTAAACAACTTTTCTACCAGAAGACTTGACCCAACCGTCGATATATAGTGTATATTAAGTTTCCCAATATGTGATGAAGAAGATTTAGAGATGATTATTGATTTTTTTACATTTTCCATAAACGCATAACTGCGTAAGGAAAACCTATATCTACCGGAAAATAACAAAAACACAATTTTCTCGCAATTCCAAAAATAATGGTTCTAGAAACTTGACATATTTACATAGTAAGTATTTTTCTATTCTGAATTTATTTTTTATATATATTTTAAAATATTTTTTTAATTTTTTATTAAATATTATTATTATATATAGAGAGAAAGTATACCTATATAATATTATAGTTTCGCTTAGAATCGTTTTATCAAATGAAATGATTTTATCATTACTTTCAAATTCTATACTTCCACGATTTACTACCAGTATACTATATTTTATATATAGTATATATTATACATTATATATATATTATACTGTATTATTATACATATTATACTATCTAACAAGAGAAGGGTGTTTCTATCTTCATGCGACTGACCAGATTTTTGAATTTGAAGTTTCAACATCCGATGTGTTTCCACTTACGAAATTATCAAAAATTGTACCATTACCATTTTCATTAAAATCGTTTGAATAAAGGGATGCTGGTGTATCACATAAGTATAATTTTGCATTTTTTTTTTTTTTTTAAATTGTTGCTAAAATAATGTCAAAAATTTAAAAATGTGGCGTTTACAGCCAAAAAATATAAAAGATTCCATCCCAATTTTTTTTAAGTAAAACACAATAGTTTAAATGTATTATTTTTTTTAATAACTATATTCGTTTTTGAGATGGTGACGTTGGTATATAGTTAGGTATGTGATAATATAAATTCATTAAATACAAATTTGGTAGATATCTTTTTAAAGCTATTTTGAAATAAATTTGGGACAAAGTTATTTAAAAAAATTTTTAAATATCTACTCATATATAAGTGGTCTTTTCTTGTATAATATATAATATAATATAATATCTATACAATAACGTATAATGTTGGACATTGGTTGCACCTTAATTTGTATTGAGCTAAATACATATAAACAATTTATGTTTGAAAAAATAGTGGTTTCCAAAATATTTTTCATATATCCCTACGAGAAAATCTTAAATATGCCACTGATATTCTAGTGAAATTAACATTTTTTAATTTCCCATATTCTTATATAGATACCTATATATAATACTATGAAAATATCATCTATGTGTAAAAATTAAAATATATTTTAAAAACTATTAACGTACAATTTATTCAAAAGATCCGGATTCGAAGTACCGGATTTAAAATATTTGTCACCCAGAGTAAAAATAATTGTAGTGCCCTTTTAATATTAATAAGCAAAAAAAAAGGTCATTCGTCCATTTTCTTAAAGTGCTTAGAAAACCCAATAGGTTCCAAAAACACGACAAAAAGTGTAAATATTTTTTTCATTTTAAGTTCCACCATAATACCAAGTGCCCTGTTTCGCCCCCCCCCCCCCGGGCGTTGTTTATATATATATATATTTAATATCTTTTAGTAAATTCTGTTCAGATATAACACATATTTTTTACCTGCACATAGATTTAAAATGTAATTTAAGGGTCTTCGACAGTAGATTTTTCAAAGCGCTAAAATGGTCTTGTCATTTCCATAAATTGGCCGTGTTAAACTTGTTCAATTTTAATTTTGAAAAAAGTTCTGAATTCTTTATTATATTTTCTATGTTTTTACCAGATGATTTTTTTAAATAAATGACAAACAATTAAATAACGATTTTTTCATTAATTTGAAACCACCATAAAAATCTTTATATTGATTTAATTTTAAATCCATCTGGTAGAAACACAGTTTAACAACTCACCTTT